>JADRCD010205296.1:0-21999 GCA_019843815.1 Montemys delectorum | reverse complement strand
TCTTTCTCTTTCTTTCTTCCCTTCTTCCTTCCTTCCTTTCTTTCTCTTTCTTTCTTTCTTTCTTTCTTTCTTTCTTTCTTTCTTTCTTTCTTTCTTTCTTTCTCTTTCTTTCTTCCCTTCTTCCTTCCTTCCTTTCTTTCTCTTTCTTTCTTTCTTTCTTTCTTTCTTTCTTTCTTTCTTTCTTTCTTTCTTTCTTTCTTTCGCCCTTCCTTCCTCTTTTTCTTTCTCTTAAAGTTTTAAAATAATATGGGTTTATAAGTATTTTGCTGACTTTCATATATGTGTACCATATGTATGTAGTAACTATGAAGGTATCAAGAAGGCATTGCATCACCTGGAAGTGAAGTTATAAAAGGATTTGAACTACTATGTGAATGCTAAGGGCTGAACCCAGGTCCTATTACAAGAGCAGCAACTCCTCTTAATGGCTGTGCAGTATCTCTAGCCTCATGCTTCTGAATACATATTGCCATCATTACCATGGTGACCAGGATTTTCAAAGTTGCCCCTTATAGTTTGAATGCTTATATTTATTTAGAATTCTGACTTTCTTAAAATTTAAAAGTTAAGTGTATAATGATTATATTAACTGTCATTCTATAATTCATTCAGTATTTATGCCCACATAGCAGTGCCTGAGATTTGATTCATGATGTATTATGGAAATTCAGAAGTCTCCATCTGAAAGTACTAGATGCTTCCCATTTAACACTACCAGCAGCAGTGATCTTAGCATAATAATGGACTCAGGGACACATGAGGTGTTAAAAGAAAAGCTCATGCTTTTTTCTTTTATTAGTTAGAGAAATTGTCAAATATCTAAGCTGGCATTGAAAACTATGGATTTTTAGTGAAAGCTGTCTGAATTTTCTTAATTTGCAAACTATTCTCAGTATGTACATGTCTTAAGTTTCAAGTCATCAATGACTAGTCAGGCAAGTCGTTTGATGCTTCTGAGTCTCATTTTCACTGTTTGTAAAGCATTATTGATGCTGCTGCCGTGGCTGGATTGTCTGAGATGATGTCTTCTAAGTGTTCAGCAGAGTGCCTGGCACATGACGAGTTTTCCATTTTCTGTCACATCGTTCCTTCTTTTCCATCCTAGCTTCTAACAAGTAATATACATACGATTTTTGTAAGGCAATGCTCCTGTACTTTAATATAAATTATAGAAACTTCCTGTCAATTAGACAATTCAACAATATATAAATTCCTTTTTAATTTTCATAATATTTTTTAAATATGAGAGTTTCTAGTAATTTTAGGAGTTTACTGAATACAATTCATCTTGCTGTAGCTAATGTATTTTTCTTTGGACACCAATGCTGGTAGGTGTTATTTGAAGGAATGATTGAAAGGTCTTTCAAGGTCCTTTCTAAGACTACTCTTCTGACTCTAATGTTTGGATGAGAAAAGAGGATGAGAGAAATTTTGGTAAAAAAAATAATCTTAAATTGAGTATTTTTAAGATTGATGGATGTTACTACCATTTCCAAAACCATGGCTAAGGTTAAATACTGTTGTTGTTTCTGCTGTCCTTTCTGCTTATTTTGCTTTAAAAATCTATCTTCATGGCAATATTATGATTAAATAATTGTTCTGACACACATTCAAAATAAGTCCTTAACATTGCCATTATTCAAAAAACCTAAATAAATGAGAGCAATAATAAGTTTACTCTAAGTTTCTCACTTAGAAAGCCAAGGAAGAAAGAAACAAAGAAAGAAAGAAGGAAAGAGAAAGAAAAAGGAAAAGAAGAGACAAGAAAAGAAAAAGGAAAAAAAACCTAACTTACATTTTTTTTCTGAAGATAATTTAAGATGTCATGTTTGTGTATTTGTGTAGGAGGAGGCAATTGATGCTGAATTATTAACATCTTATGAAAAAAAAAACTAAAGCTCCTATCTTGAATAGCAAACAGTTTTACAACAGTAATTGAAATAAGTATGTATCAGATGAAAACAAAATAGTTAACTAAATTCAGATCATTTTCCTAGTTTGATTTCTTTTATAATGAATGGAAAATTGTGTCTTACTTCTTTGTGTGTGTGTGTGTGTGTGTGTGTGTGTGTGTGTGTGTGTGTTTGCTTATTTAAAACCAGTTCTGTCCTGGAATTCATTATGCAAGCCAGGCTGACATTGAACTCAGAGATCTACCTATATCTCCAGATTACTACGATTAAAGGCCTGTGCCATCACATCTAGCCCTAGGTCTTAATTCTGATTTCGTTTATATTAATACTGGCAGGATGGGTGCAAAATCGAACAAGATGTTACTGGAGATTCAGGTAAAACTATGCCTTTACTCATTCCAGCAAGCAAAGTGTAGTCACCTGCTTCAGTCTACAACTAACGAGACCAGTAATATGATAAATTAAGAATGTGGCCCCAGGTAGAAACAAAGATGAAGGGAATCAGTGTCTATCTGTGGGACATCACTATGGACTTCAGGTTAAACTGCGGGAGAAGTTCAACAAGGTTCAAAAGTATGTATTAAATAGCAGTCTTGGCAAAGGCCTGGTCTGGTTGATCATTGTCCCATTCTCATTCTGCAAAAACTTGAAAAAATCCTTAATGTTTGAGCACAGCTACATTTCAAGGTTGTTCCTACTTTGGGGGTTATTTCACAATAGGGTGACCTCATTATGGGACTGTCTGTAGATAAGGCTCTGCTGTTTCTGGAATCCAAGTGGCTGCCAGATTAGGGTAATCTTTATTCCTGTTCCCCAATTGATCCTCCAGTTTCCTTCTGGTCTCCACCCCCCCATCCACACATAAATATCTATTCTATGTCCCTTTTCTAAGGATATATATCTATCCTCACTAGCCCCTCACTCTATACCTAATCTCTGTGATCCTATAGATTGTAGTTTGGCTATCATTGAATTAAGAAATATATCTGTATTTGGGTGAATATGTACCTTATTCAACTCAAAATTTATTATTATCATTTTATATTATTATTTTTATGTTTTATTTTTATATAAAATATTTTATAAAATATTTATTTTATATGTAATATATAAAATAATATATAACAAAACATTTTGCTGCAATTTTATTAATAGTATTATTATTAGTGGTGGTTGTTGTAGTTCATAGAGATACAGTTTCTCTGGGTTGTTCTTGGTACCCTGGAACTCACTTTGTAGACAAAGCTTCCCTGGAACTAATATAGATCCACCTGTTTCTGTCTATGGAGTGCTGAGATTAATGACACGTGGAACTGTTGCCAGGTTATTATTTCATTTTTTTTAACAGCTAACATTCTGCTATGTAAAATGTACCGCTTTTTATTTATCCTTTCATCCTTTGATGGTCATCTACATTGTTTCCAGTTTCTGGCTATTGTGAATAGAGCAACAATGAAGATGGTTGAGCAAGGTAGGTTGAAGTGTCTTTGGATATATTCTTAATAGGAGTATGACTGGATCTCGAGAAAAATCAATTCCCATCTTCCTGAGTGACTGCCATGCTGATTTGCACAGTGGTTGTAGAAGTTTTCACTCCCACCAACAATACCTGAGTGTTATCCTTACTCCACATCCTGCCAGCATGAGTTCTCATTTATTTTATTAATTTTAGTCATTCTGATAGGCTTCAGGTAAAATCACAAAGTAGTTTTTATTTGTGTTTCCCTGATGACTAAGGAGTCTTTAAGTGTTTCTCAGTCATATATATTTTCTCTATTAAGAATTCTGTATTTAAATCTGCATCCCATTTTAAATTTAGATTATTTGTTTTTTTTAATATCTAATTTCTTGAGTTCCTTATATATTATGGATATCAGTCCTCTCTTAGATGTTGAGTTGATAAAAATCTTTCCCAATGATGTTTTGCCTCATTGATGATGTCCTTTGACTTACAGAAATTTTTCAGTTTCATAAATTCCCACAATCAATGTTCTGTTCTGGAAGTCCTGAAAAATAAAAGTACTGATTACATTTTCCAAAGATCATTTGAGAAATGGAAGAAATATATAGTAGAAAAAACAGAAGACCAATTAAACAGCTCTTAAATAATATATGTAGAAATAAAGACAGGAAAGACTCCAAAGACCAATTGGAATATGGTCCATTGGGTATAATCATGGTTAATTTTTCCCTTCAGCACTCCACAGCAATAAAAGAAGACACCATCCTGTTTTCCTCTTGCAAATCATTTACAAAGTATCAACACCTCCAAGAACCATGAAGTAAGCAAAGTGAAATTGTCAAAAATGTGCACGAAATTGCAACCTTGTTCTTATGCATTTAGAAGATTTATGAGGTTAGAAGAGAAGCGAACATACTATTTTCTTGTATATTAGAGTGACTTCTCAGGTATGATCATGACTAAGGGATGTTCTGAATGACTAAGTGTTTATATGACATGTTTAAAATCTACCTAAAACATTCTTAGAAATTTCCAAGTTTTCACTTACAAATTTTACTTTATTATTAAGTATGTGGTCAATATATTTATTATCCTTGGAATATATTTCATTAGAAAACACTATGATGAATACAAAGTAACTAGACTTATCTTTCTCTTCATAATATCTTGGATATAGTGAATGAAACACACACCTAAGCACACCAGAGAACCTACGTTCTTCACTACTTTCACTACTGGAAGAGAAATACAATATCTACTCCACATGGTCTCCCTTTAAAGTCAGTTATTTTTATCTTCATCTATCTGTGAGGATGTTAAAGCTCTGAACAAGTTTAACAAAATGTTAACCTTTGGTAAATTAATCCCTCCGTAGAGTATATAGCAATAATAGAAAATGGTATTTTTAACAATACTGAAATAATTAAAGGCAGAAAATTTCTTTCCATATGTGTACTTCTTTGTGTGTGTGCATGTGTGTGTTTACAACTCTCTGTTTCTTTGTTCAGTGATTCTGTATAAACATTTAAGGTTTTTTTTACATCCTTGATATTGTAAACACTTATTCAGTAAACATGAGAGTGCAGATTGTCTTCATGATCCCAGGTTCCATTATGATGAATATTGGCTCAGAATTGGGATTATAAATCCCACTTTGGGGTGCACTTATATATAGTTCTGTTTGTAATTCTTTTGAACTTTGTACATATCATTTCCTGTAATAGCCATATTTTTCAGCTCCATGTACAACATTCAAACCATGGGAAAAAAATGGTCAAATTTGTAGAGAGAGTACAGTGGTGGCTCTTGGTTCTGAAGGGAGGAATTTATGAGGAATTGCAGTGCAGGCAAAATGTTTCAGTTATATAACAAACATAAATTGCAGAGAGCAGCTAGGCAACATGGTGCCTATTTAACAATACACCACACTAAAATTTTACTTGGACATATCTCTTGTTATGTTAGTGTTTGCTGTTTCATTTGATCTGAGACTAGTTATCTATGATGTCTAGCCTATACTCACAGAAATTCTAGAGCTTCATCCTCTGAAGGGCTGTTCCATTTTTCTCTCTCCCAAGTTTTTCCATATACCCCATCTTGCTCTTTTATTGCTGTTATATGCATATATGTACATATGCATATATACATATATATGTACACAAATACATATTAGGATTATATATTATATAGTATATACAATAATACATTTTATATATTATATATATTTCTAAATCTAGCCTCCTTAGTGTATGCAATGTCACATTTATGGTTGTTTTCAGGGTTGAAAACTCCTTGTATATACTTTTATCATGAGACTTTATCAGAAGTTCAGAATTATTATTTTATTTTAAACATTAGCAGAATGAATGGGTTTAAATACATTTTAAAAGGAACATTTGTATTAGATGACCAATTGTTGTCCTCCTCCTGTATTTATTAAGCTACTATCAAGTCACCAGCATAAGTCAATGACATAAAAGATTTGGTGCAATGTTTAGATTAGACTACAGTATTCTTTGTTGTAGATTCAGGAGAAATTAGATCAAGAATAGCTATAAGGGAAACCATAGTAATACCTTTGGAAGATATGGCTGGGGAAAATGGAATGGAGGTATTGTGAAATGATATGTTAGAACTAGTGCCAAATCTTTTTAAGATTTTTGAATTGTTGTTACAGTATTCTATGCAAATATATTATAGAGTTTTACTGATTTATTTATTGGGTAGCTGATTAATCAGCTTTGGAAGCTAAGTAAATGGCATTGAGCATTTTTTTTTATTTTGAACCTTTAGCATCTGTTCAGAATTCTTGTTATTTCTTTTAAAAGATGAGCAAGATGAGCAAGATGAGCAAGATGAGCAAGATGATGGGGTTGAGTCCATTAAAGAAGACTGCTCTTAGGAGTTAATCTATAGAGAGAATGATAAATAAGACACACGTGGCATCTATAGGCAAATTCCATATTTCCTGGACAGAAGAATATGCCCTTTTATATCTAGTTGTGCAGGTAATTAACTATTTCTTGTCAAGGTATTCCTTTAAGTATATGAATACATGAGCAACAAAGTTTAATCTTTCAAACTGAAATGTCTCTTTAAAAATATTGATATTTATTTTATCTTATGCATGTTGATAGTATGCCAAATAGATGTAGCAACATTTAAAATGTAAAATACAAGGAATTAAATTAAAACTGTTAATCCTCTTTAGTTTCTTGAACATAACTAATATGTAAACTGAAATCTAAGTTATAGTATTGATGCTTTCTGATTATGCTGTCTTGTCAAAAAGATGTTATGAGCTGAGATCAGTTCTGAAAATAAGAAGATTCCTGTGTGAGTTCTTTCAATGTTTCTTTTCCTCATAGGTCTTTGCTCACTTTTTTTTTAAATGTTTGGATAATACACATTCTTCTAAAAATGGCCTCAGTCACAATCAGTGTTCATTTTCAATGAGATCAGAGATCTCAATTATGAAAAAGTAAAAATGATTTTATACGTTTAAGTCAAACTTTCCTAATGTGTCAAAATCTCCATCAAAAGTTGTTCATAGTGTTTTAGTTCAGTTCTTTAAAGAACATTTGATACAAATGTATTGGAATGTATTATAACACAGTAAGTGGTTTATATTTAGAGTTCATATAACTGTACTCACAAGTTTTTCAGAAGTTTGTCTTATTAGTGTCTGTCACAAACACACACACACACACACACACACACACTCAAACCTTCTGGGAAACTATCCCACCTGAATTGAAAAGGTGCTATTTTTTGCAACTCAGATGGAGGTGACAGTGATACACTCTAAAAAAGGTGTCAGATGATGTGAAAACTTCCCTTTATTTTGACAAAGTCTCTGACATCAAAGACGCCAATTGAAAGACAGACTGTAATTTTTCTGTGAAATGTAGCAATGGAAAAAAGTACTATTTTTAAATGAATAGATTTTACAAATGATTAACAATAATTACAATGATGGAAAATTATATGAACAAAAGTTAGCTTGGATTTTCTTTTTCAAAGTTCCAACTCTGAGTCCTCACAATGTCAGGAATTATTCAGTTTTCATACTTTTTCAGGTCCAGGATCTTGGGTTTGCCTTCAATTTTCACATTGTTTTCTACCCTACGTCCAGTAATCAAACACTATTGCAATGATGTGGTTTAAAGAGAAATAACCAACATGGGCTGATCTATTGGAATGCTTGGTCCCCAGTTGGTGGAACTGCTTAGAAAGGGTTATAAGGGGTGGCCTTTTGTTAGAGAGGTTGGAGTTAGAGGTTTTGAAAGACTTACAGCATTCCTAATGTCTCTACCTGCCTTGTGACCGTCTTAAGACATGAACTCTATGTTATTGCTTCAGCACCATGCTTGTCTGCCAGCTGCCTTTTTTCTTGTCATGAAGCTCATGGACTCTGAAATAGTAAGCTCCAAATAAATTATTTCTTTTATAAATTGTCATAGAAAATGTTTAATGATTAGAAAATGATTAATATTGAATGGTAGTTTGATTGGATATAGAATCAGTAAGGAGGCAAGCAATTATTTCCTGGAATGGTTAACTGAGTCAAGAATACTCGTGAATAGTAGGCAGCAGCTTATAGCTGCAGCCAGATATAAAAGTTCCAAGGCAAAAATGCTTTTGACTTGCCTGCCTTTATTTGTTATTGCTGTTGGACTTATCTATTATATTCTTACAACACTAGAACACAAATTCTATGGACTTCCAATGTGGAATAAAAGAGATTTCCTGGAATCAAAAAGGTCTTCAACATCAGACTGTTGGAACATCTAGCCTAGTCAAATGAACAGCTGATGGCTTTCTAGCCTATAAAGCATATTGGGAAAAATTAATCCCTAGCCTACATATACTAAACTAATAAATATCATTTTGCAATATGCATTTATCCTGTAAGCTATATTCTTCTAGAGATCATTCAAAACATCAGAAAACTGTGAAATTCTACCTCTTATCACTATGGCTGTCTCATCCTGGTTTATGCTTCCTTCAGATCTTACTTAGATGACAGTAGTAAGTGCCAAAGCATCACTTCCAATAATCTAAGATTTCAGGTTTTAAGAAAGAAATGAGATTATAAATCTGCTCAAAATACTCTGATTGCTCAGAGAAAACCTAGTATGCTGAAAATTGCCTCTAGCATTTGCTGTGATCCAGTGTATCTCCTCAGCCTCAACCACGCTGTTCTTATGTGATAATTTACTTATAGAAAAACATCAAAGTACAAATTTCATGTCTTTTAGACCAGAATCAGTCAACTATCTAATCAACTAACCAACCCTGGTTTTTGTTGGTTGTTAGAATAATATTTTTTATTTATTCTACAAAATTTTTGGTTTTATGTAACTCTCTCTCTCTCTCTCTGTGTGTGTGTGTGTGTGTGTGTGTGTGTGTGTGTGTGTGTGTGTGTATGGACATTGGTTCTCTCTTCTATCATGTGAATCCCCAGATGAAATTTAGGTAGATAGGATTGACAGCAGAAACCTTTATTTACTGAGGCACTTGGGGGTCTTTTACTTTAGGTGACAAACAAGGTATCCTTACAATGACAATACTAATTTAATTCACCAATTGTTTCTGCAAAGGCTGCACCCATGTCGAAGAATACACTTATAGACTTAATCTCTTAGTATGCTAAATTATTCTACCTGTGATGCTGACCACCAGTCTTTATTTGTGTTGTCTGTGATTTTGGTTGTCTAGCTTGTTATTAATAATAGACTTCAAGAATATTATCACTTAAGTATTCATGAGCCCTTAAATATTAATGACTGGTTTTCTTCAAAGCTTATGATAGAAAATAATTTTGACCAGTTATAAAATTTACAACATTACTTTCCTCAATTCTTCAAATTTCTCAAATATTACTTTCACCTCTGAAAGGAATGCCTACATATTCATTTATTTTACTCTTAGTTTAGAAATAAGTATATCTTTTTCAATTTCTAATAGTAGTTTTTAGTTTTGATCACCATTATTTCTGTACTGTAGTGTCTTTTTCTATTTTGGTGATTTTTTTACTGTCAGGTATCTTGATGTATTGAAGATTTTTAACATTTCAGATAACTTGCCTTCATTTGCTTTATGGATGCCACAGTGTTTCTTTCTCTCTTCTCATTTCTCTCTCTTTTCATATGTTTATAATAGTTTTATGTTTGTGATTGCCATTTTTTTTTAATTCCTGTGAAATTAACTTCATTCCAATAGAAAATTTAATATTAAGGACCTAAATCTCTTTTAACAAATAGTTAAAAAAAAAAAAATGTAGCAATTGACTTCTTTTGCTCTGGCTATTTCTCTTCCTGAATTTCTTCCAAACTCCTTTTACTCATATTGTTTCTATTTTTTTAAATATATAGACACAGAATTTTGTCTTGAGTCATTGCAAAATGACTAAAATGCTTCTGAGTGTTCATAGGATAGAGAAATTTTCACCACTTCTCTGCCATTATCCTGTATTCACATCTACTGGTGTTTGTGTTCTGTGTCTCAATCCCAGGTACTATGCAAAATGATTGGAGAGGCTTCACATGACCAAATGATGGTTATATGTTCTGGGATCTCACGTTGATCTTAGGTACATACTTCAATACTCATGGAATGATGAGATCAAAGTTCTATCTCCATCGTCTTGTGTCTCAGTAATTATAAATATAACATGTCAATTTTTTTCTATTATCCAGGACTGCTTTACTTTTGTAGTTGTTTTTATATGTTTTTTTCTTAACCTCTTTCCAGAATCCTCTTTTAACTTTAATTATTTAATTGATTTTGCACAGCACTTACTAGTACTTAGTCTGGTTAGGTTTGTTGAGTTGACATTTGGGGTTGGGACCCTGACAACTTGTAGCAGTCAGCTAGGAGGCTGATTTTCACAGCAGTGTATTTAATGGATACTGTCCAGATAAAGCATTTTGGACATTTGGTTTGGGGTTTTTCTTTTTACTTTGGTGCCACCTGAACACATGGTCAGTAGCTTTAATCACATGCAAGCCGTCATTCTAATCTTGACAGAATTGACCTGCAGCATGAGAAGTATAGACCTCATCAAACTGCGGTAAGCAGAGGCTTCATAAACTGAGTGGAGGAGTGGGTATAAATAAAACAACGATGCCATTCCTGACATGTAAATAAAATCCATGGCAGCAATAAACAGTACAAATAGAATGGCATGTCCTCAACTCTGCAAGCACTGAGTAAGCATCCATCATCATGGGGACACTGGATTCTGAAGCATCAAAACAGCTTCAGATCGGAATTCTGACATTGCTGTTTCTCAGTAGGTAAGATTTGGGGATAAAGCTAGTAAATGACTGTTCACATGACAAAAGCCTAAAGAATTTCATTGGGATAACACCATGATTTCAGGTACCATGGCATTTGAATGAAAATGCTCACAGAAGATAGTAAAATCTCTCTCAATTGTTACCACCTTTCACTCAATTCAGGAAAACCATCAGCACAGGCATCGAGGTGAAAGGCAAGTTTAAATAACTTTTTTGTTGTTCTAACACAGGGTTCTCCAACGAGATGTGACACTGGTCCTGAGATGCTAAGATGCTGAGCAGAAGATCCATCTTAAATACCTCAAGTCTGAGTCATCCTAGAATAGTTCCATTTCTCCTCATACTTATCCTCTGGCTGCTTCAAATGTCTATTCTCTACTGACAAAAGAGATAATGAGCAAATTTGATGATGTGTTTGGTGGGGAAGACTATATACTGCTCTGCTCTATGAGCTAACTGTTGCTAAAATGTATATATTCTACTCTATTCTTCCCATTGTATGCCATTAACAAAATATCAGGCATAGGGAGACGTTAATCATCCACTTCTTATGGCTGAGCAGGTCATTCTCAGAATACTTATTATCTAAGACTCAGCTAGCATTATCTTTCATCAGATTTGTCAGCAATGAATATATTTTTCTTTAGCTATCTTACTATTGAAATTGACTCTAAGTTAGTGAGTAAAAGAACATGTATATTTTAGTTTCTCAGTCATAAGTTCTGTAGATAAAGTAGCATACTAAAGTCAAAGAGAAAATTTAAAGTGTGTCTCAAGACAAAATACATAGTTTCATTCTTTGAGTAGTAGGAAGAAACACTGCAGACACGCAGTAAGTACAGCTTCACAGAGGACTTCAAAATGGTTGTTCTGAACCCAGTTCCTTTGTGTTTCCCATTAGACTGCCACTTGTGTTGGGATGCAATGTGTGAAAGTGTGTCGATATCTATTCAGCTGTTAATTCTATAGCAGCAGATAGCTAAACACTGGCAGTGTCTTGCTACTTTTATTTTGATTTCATGTTCATTCTTCCTCAGCTGCCTACGGAAACCTAGAACTGTATTTGATTGGCTGTATTAAAGATCTGAAGGCTGATGTTCACCTTTCACTTCCTCGTGGAAACATCTGCATAAAGAGAGGAATGCTAGCTGAGAAATCCGAGACAGCAGTTTCAGCTAGCAGTCTTACAGGTGAGGGGCTGAACCACAGCAGAGCAGAGAGTTAGAGCTGGTCACATGGTAGGACATTATTCTAGTATTAGTCAGGTTAGAGTAGCTGGGAGACCTCTCACAAGAAAGCCTAAGCTTTAAAATATTAAAGCGCATCTGTGTCATCAATTAGAACCCTGGTGGGTCCACAAAAATACTGCTATATACATGATTTCTGGATAGATCTTTATAGCATGTTGTTACGCAATTTGTTAGATGGCCTTAATTTCTATACTATGTCAGGAAATTTGTACTCATAGTTTAGTAGATGCAAAGTAAACATACGATGTTGAGATTGAAATAAGTCAAAGCACTTTTACTTGTACTGGCCATTCTCTTATAAAGTAACAAGGAACACTTTGCATTAGGAAGAAAACAGGAAAGTGATAGTTTTCTAGAAACCACTAACATTCCCTCACCAAGTCTGTATGACTTTAATACTGACTTTAATACTTTGGGTTTATTTCCAGAAAATTGAGTTTTTGAAATTATGTGGATTCTGTGTTTGCTTTCCTTTGAGATGATAGTGCTGCACAGAGACAGAGTTCATGAAAGTTTTAATACTTGAATGTGCCTAGTCCTCTGCTAGAGAAATTACTTTATGAAATCTTATCTGAAAATGTATAAATGCTTTTCATATATTAATAGAGAAAACCGTCAAGAACCTTTTGGGTGTTTTGCTTTTGCTTGTGTATATCCTTTATTTAATTACTGGATTTATTATAGAACACTGTGACATTATTTCCTCCCCCTAGCATTTTCATTAAAAACACTACATCTAATAGTGTGTCTATATTGATTGCAATGTTGTCATCAAGTGGTCAAACAAAACTAAGAATGTTTTTTTTTCTGTTTGTTCTTTGTTAGTATTGATCGTCTACCATTTTCTGAGTCCTTCTTAATAGTTCCCTCCCTTTTTTTTTTTCTAGATATGCTACCTTAAAAACTGGCTTATAGTAAAAACAAAACAAAACAACAATAAAAACAATAAAAACATTGTCTTTTGTCTTGATTACTAAAAGATATTTTCATTGATTTTTTTTTAAATTGCTCTCCCTTTCACTATTTGGATCCCAGTTAATTCACTTCCCTCACTAATGGAAGAGGGAGTTTCTAAAATCTTGATAATGGTGTAACACCTTAAACTTAACTATGAATGAATTTATATTTTGTTAGACACATAATGTTGTCTTATTAACATGGCTTAAATATCCTCTAAAACTCACTGGATATACATAGTTCTAGAATACTTATGACTCCTCCTTATATAATAATCTGCACATTAGAGATAGCCTTCTTTTAATTCTTTAAAATCCCACTGCACACCTTGTTCATATCAAACTTGATTTCATGTCTTTTTCCTCTGAGTATTTCACACTAATTGAGCCTTTAATGTTTATATCAAACATTTTCTCTTCATGTATTTTTTCCCTCAACTTCACTGACAGTGGAGGAGTACATTGTCTGTTATGTTTATCAATTTGATTTTTTAAAATTGCATTTCTCCTGTTTCCTGCTAGTTCATGAGTTTTTAGTTCTTATTTTTTAGCAATGAGATTCCCTATAGTTTACCTCCTTTATATTTTGAAATGAATATAATTTTATATGTTCATGACACTATGTAGTTCATTGGGTGATGATCATGTTTCTCATTGTGTTTTTCCTATTCCCATTCCTCTTGCTGTGAACAACTTGTATCACTGTGTCCCCTTCTGATTGCTACTGGCCATTCTATGAGGAGTGTCACTTTAATCATTAGGTATATGCTTAGAAAATGATTCGATCTGTTTTCTAGTGTAAAGTGCTTTCTATGACACAGATGTGTTTTCTGTGAGGAATACAGGAAGAAGAGGTAAAGGGAAAAGAGCGAGAGAGAATGATTCTAAGATTCACTCTTCACAGTATTCCAGAGTGAAGGCTATAATTCTCTATATAGTGCGGCTTCTTTCACCACGATTCAGCAATTATCCTCTTTCTGTCGGTTTGACTGGTCTGTTGGGTTAAAGAAGGAACATCAAGTAAGCACTCACAATTTATTTTCATTGCCTTTAAGTGTGTGTCACTTTTCCAGAACAAAGTTATCTGCTAAAATTATGATATCAGTGGTAATTATCTTCTCATCCAGTTTTTGACCTCTATTGCTGGTCCAGGAACAGGGATATCTATCAGTTTCATAGAAGGTGATAATTGAGTTTTACATCTCTTCCTTATAATAATCTTGAGTCATTTTTGAGAGAAAGTAGGGGATGTCATCTTTGTTTTGCCATGTTATAATAAAAATGTTTTAAAATTATTAATTTTTATAATTTGACTTTATAGAGTGAGAATCTGAAAGATGAAATTTTTCATTCCATAGCTTTATACAGAGCGATGCTGCTACAATGCTTATACTTAACACTCCCCAACTAAGGAATGGGATAAGGCAGGTAGCATGCTGGTAGTATTGCAAGTTGAAAATGTGAGAGCCAGAGAGGGGAAAACAAATATAAATTAAAATGTTCATGCCATCTGGTACTCTACTCATTTGGGGTCCTTAACACAATACAATTTATTTTTATTCATATTGTTAAATTTTGGAGTAAGTTCTCTTTTCCTTTCATTTTGAAATTCATTTTCATTTGACTCATTCATGAAATCTATTTTTGCTTGATCTTTTCAGTTACTGAATCCCAGCAGTATTGCTTTTCTTTCTTTGGAATAATTCCTTGAGTATGAACTTGTAAAATTGCTGTGCATTGATGACGTTCTTTTCCAAAGTTATAGAAAATATTTTTCTCAGTTATATTAAGGCAGACAAATTTTTCTGTTAGCTTGAGTTTAACAGTGGGTTAATTGATAACTCCAAAGTGTCTGCATCACATTTTCCTCTTGGTTAGGGTGTTTTTATTTTATTTTAGTAGGCTGTATAAGCAAAAAACTAAGAGCACAGATTTAAAATCCAATGATGGTATCATTTAAGTCCCTTACAGCTACTATATAACAGACAAGCTTTATCTCAATGTACTTACTAAAGTAGAAAAAGTTATTGAATATGTTTATTTTTATGATTTCAGGTAAACAAAGATCAGGGTCAAATTTTTTTCTAGGGTCAGTTTTCTCAATATTCCCATCACTGTTTCACTCACAAGAGATTTTTAAATCCAAGTTTTAGTTAGTTATAGAACATTTAGTTGAGCTGCAAAGATTTTTAGTAAGTAACAAACTTTATTTTTATTTGGCCAGATGCCTCAGGGATTCTGTTCACCCTAAATTTTGTTCTGGCAACTCAGTATTTAAAAATTTTGGGTAACCATTCTCTCACCGTACATAATTTCTATAGGACTAAGCAGATTCAGATACTTGTGTCAATGGAAATAAGATTCAGATACTTGTGTCAATGGAAATAAGAGAATAGGTGTCTTAGTCAGGGTTCTCTAGAGTCACAGAATTTATGGTAGTCTCTATGTAGTAAAGGGATTTATTGATGACTTATAGTTTGTAGTCCAAATCCCAACAATCAACTCCCAACAACAGTCACGGCAGCAGCTGTGAATGGAAGTCCAAGGTTCCAGCAATTGCTCAGTCCCACAAGGCAAGCAGGCAAAGCAGAGAGGGCCTTCCTTCTTCCAATGTTCTTATATAGGTCTCCAGCAAAAAGTGTGGCCCAGGTTAAAGGTGTGTGCCTTTAACCCCAGATGACCTTGAACTCATAGAGCTTTCTATGTTAATCCTATGGGATTCGTAGCCACTATTCCTCAAGGTCTCCATGCAAAGATTCAGGTCAGAAACTTGTATCTCTCAGCCTCCAGATTAGGGCCACAGGTGAGCCTTCTAATTCTGGATTGTAGTTCATTTCAGATGTAGTCAAGTTGACAACCAGGGATAGCCACTACAATAGGAGAATCTATAACTTAACACAGTATTTCCGTGTTCACCATCAATCATCCTTGCCAAAGTTTTGCATATAAACCTTATGCTAAAAGTAGTTATAAACATTGTATACTATGGTTCGTTAATACGTTTACTTGTCAATACAATATTTCTATTATCAGTTCATCAAGAATTAACAAATGTAGACATTCATTTATTATGATGATAATGGTGTTATTATTATTATTTACTATGTATGTGTGTGTGTTCCTTTATAGGAATATGTAAGTGCTCAAGTTGTTTATAAAGATCATAAAAAAAACTTAGATCTTTGTCCTTGGGTGTCACCTACCTCTTACTTGATAAAGGACATTGCCCCTTCATTGCCCTGGAATATCATCTCTTTTGTCCTACATAGCTAGTCTGTAAAGCTCCAATAATCCATCTATTTCTAGTTCTTATCTTGACATCACTGGGGTTATAGGAAACTACAAGCACATCTGGCTTTTTTACATGGATACTGAATTAAGAATTTAAGTGCTCATATTGAAAACGCTCTTAAAGAGTAGATCCACCTCCACACCCACTGTATGCTCATTTTATAAAATAGTTATGTGGCACCATTCCTAAGTAGATATGAACAAACCTAAACTCATTCAACAAGCATGAGTGAGAACAAATATAACAATACCAAAAATCTAACTTGGTCACCCAGTGAGTTTTAATGAGGAACGTGTAAGGGTTTGGATGAGAAGTTACAAACAGGAGATTAAATGATTAAAAGACAGCAGTATCCACAAAAGCTTACCCCAGCATGGTTACAACTCATGAAACCTGGGATTCTGGAGCCCACCGAGTCACGTACAAATACACAACAGGTTGGAGAGTGACTTTTTCAAATAAACAGCCTGACCAGGCTCTTGGAAATCCAGCTTCTCTAAGAGTGTTTCTAACTTATACCTACAGCTGGTAGATACTTGGGGAGGAAGAAGTATAATAAAACTGGTCAGTTTTCAGGAGTTCTGAAAGTTATTGAGTTGTTTACTGCTTCTGTTATAAGTAATCCTTACTGCAGAATGGAACATTTCACTTTCTTTAGAACATTCTGCACCCACAAGCATCCTTTCATGGTATAAAATATTATCTCAGAGAATATTTAACAGAGAACTATAATAATGCCATAAGCAAGTATGTTACATGAAGACAATCTGCCATGTGTAGTTCTTATTATCTAAAACATTTTTCAATTTAACAATAATTTGTTCATAGCCTTCCTCTCCTCCAGGGAGGAAGATTTCAGATTCTCTGGTCCTCCTTACATACCCAACTTTAAGTTCTTTCTCAGAAAAACAAATGAATAAACAACCAAGAATTACAACATGAAACAACCCACAAACTAAGAAAATGAAATAAAGCAACACCCAAACACAAACAACAATTGTATGCGACCAAATTAATACACACAAAAAATATTTTTGTGAGTCCATTATATGTTGGTTAACTATTCTTATACATGACTCCTGCCCTCAGTGATTGATACCCAGTGTCACTCCATTGGAGAAAATAGAAAAAACTCATTTCCCTCTTCCAGCAGGTATAAATGACAACTCATTGTTAAGTTATTAACCTTTACTCAACTGGGTAGGTTTTTCACTCACTCATCAATTAATTCATTTTTAATATAACAAAATAAAATATAAGACAAAATAAAAATTATCACAGCTAAGTTGGACAAGACAAACCAGCACAAAGAAAAGAAGTCAAGAGATGGCAGAAGAATCATAGACTCATTCATTCACACATGGAGAAATTCATAAACACAGTGAATTAGAAGCCATAATAGCCTTAATATAAATACAGAGGGCCTTGTACATATCTGTGCATGCATGCTTCATTGACTTTTGTGAGTTCATTTGAGCTTTGCTCAGTTGATTTAGAGTACCTTGTTCTTCTGGTGTCCTCCATCCTGTCCTCCCTCTGGCTCTTATGTGCTTTCTGTCTGATGTTTGGTAGAGTTCCCTGAACTCAGAGAAGAGGGATTTGAGGCGGACATGTAATTAGATCTGAGTGTTTTAAGATCTCTCACTCTCCACGTAATCACTGACTATGGATCTGTAGTGGCTATTCCCGGTTGTCAACTTGACTATAATTGGAATGAACTACTATGCAGAATTGGAGGGCTCACCTGTGGTCCTAATCTGGAGGCTGAGAGATACAAGTTTCTGACCTGGATCTTGGCATGGAGATCTTGAGGCATAGTGGCTATGAATCCCAGAAGATTAAGACAGTAAGATCTCTGAGTTCAAGGTCATCTTGGATTAAAGGTGTGGTGGTACATTCCTTTCATCTGGGCCACACCTTTTGCTGGAGACCTATATAAGGACATTGGAAGAAGGAAGGCTTTCTCTCTCTTCTTCATCTGCTTGCCTTGTGGGACTGAGCAACTGCTCCATCCTTGGACTTCCATTCACAGCTGCTGCTGACAATTGTTGGGAGTTGGACTACAGACTGTAAGTCATCAACACATTCCTTTACTACATAGAGACTACCATAAGTTCTGTGATCCTAGAGAACCCTGACTAACACAGAGTCTCTATAATTTTTACCTTTCCCTACAGGAGGAAGCTTCTTTGATGACGGATGAACAAGGCACTGATCTGTGAATATAGCAGAATATCATTAGGAGTCATTTTATTTCTATTTTTCTGTGTTTTTTTCTTTTCCTTTTTTTAGACCAGCATTGTTCGGTTTTTAACCTAGATTCCTGTGATATCTCCTCTTTAATTCTTGGTACCCTAAAGAGAGTCAAGTTGATTACTCCCAAATAAATTTTGTGCTACCATTGTCCTAGTATATCTTGCGGGCAGTATGCCCTTATCCACATAGGGTTTATGGCTGTATTGGTGTTTGCATTTCTCTTTTGTTAGTAGGCAGAGTACGTTTCTGGACCAAAGACACTATAAATCAGGGGTGAAGGCTCTATGTAGGCAGCATCTCAAACTCTCCATGATCAGTGAGTTTTAAGTGTTGCCTTCAAAAAGTATAGGGATCATCTTTTGTATTCTGTGTGAAAGCATCACCTGTCAATAGAAAAAAAAAAATGCTGATGGCCTATTAGTAAAAGGTAGAAAGTAAGGATTTTTAATAAAGAGATTGGAACTCTGCAACATAGTCAGAGGCAAAGGATTTGCAAACTAGTCTCTGAAAAAGTTGGATGTATGTAAAGAAGGGGAGGTATCCAACAATGTGACAGACATAGACTAGTTTAAATGGGTTAAATAAGGTACAAGCTAGTGAGGGAACAAGGCCAGCAAAAGGTCATAAGCATTATTAATAAATAATAAGCCTCCAAATCATTATTCAGGAACTGTGGTACTAGTGAAAATGCTCAAGGTTACAAATGATATACTGAATGTGGAGCTAGAAATCCAAGCTTAGAGGCTGAGAAAAGCTACAGCAAGAAGGTGGGGAATAAACTTTCCCAGAGCCATTTCCTAACTGGGCAAAACATACTTTAAGAAAAAACATACTCTTAAAGCCTTAGCACATTTCCCAGGTACTGCAGAGGGACTGAGCCGCCTTGGCCCATAGGCTCAATTTACATTTAGGAGCAAAACCTGCAAAGGCCTGGAGTCAAATCTTTAGTGGCATATTGTGGCCAGGAGCCACCTTCCCAGAGTTGGAAGAAGTCAGAGGGCAGGCTTAGACCAGCATGGCAGGGAATGTGGGGCCAAATCAAGGCTTGTGACAATCCAGAGTCTGAAAGAGAGAGAGGCTCATTCACTGGGTGGGGGGTTGAGGGGACAAGGCAAGGAACCAGCAGCCTGAGCAACAATCTGCTGAATGGTAATGAAACTTGGTAGACACAGGATATAGACATGTGGAAATGGCAGAAAAATGCAGAAAAGTTAACAGACATGGTAAGATCCTTGGGAAATCCACAAAGGGTTGAGAAACTAGAAATGGAAACCCATTGAGATGCAATATACTGAGTTAAATACAGATTCTGTGTAATGAAGTCACCTTAGTGCAGTGTAATACAGTAGACTATGAATTTCATTTATAGAGTTTGAAAAATTTAAATATGTATGTTAATAAAATATACAACTGAAACTTACTCAAGACTTCAATGTGTTTCTGTCTTGAATTCTAAAAGGAATGATTCCAAGTTTACACATCTATTAGGGATGATGGCTTGGAGATTCTTTTGTAGATAGAAGTATACGACACGACAACATATGCATCCATTAGAATAGAACAATATTTTTAGGCATATGGCATAGAAAATTTTACAGATATGGATTAAAATTCTACAGGTAAAAGAATTATGGAGATATTTATCAGGACTTTAGAGAAAATGGTCCTAGAACAGAAGGGGGGATATGAAGTTTCCTAAAGACAGTTTAAATAATGAGTTATTAACTTTAAAGTTTTAAAATGTCATTGAGACAGGTAGCATGGTTGCTGAAAACCACTAGATTTTAGAAAGGACTGATTAATTAGATTAACCTTGATATGTGTTAACTACAGAACGGGCAGGCAGAAAATTGTTGTGTTAGGGAACAGATTTTGTCTCTGTTTCAACAGGAAAAGAGAAGGTATGTATTTCATACAAATTAATAAACATTAGATTTGACCAGGGGTAAGATTCTGGAAGCTGCACTATGAAGGAAGATACCAAAAAGAAAAACAAAATAGTTAACATGAATTACTGATTCTTCTACATGGGAACAGCTCTGAAACTGGCTGAGACATGAATTAATCCAACCAGGAATTCTGTTATGCATAGCCAGTAAATCTTGTTGGTTCCAGAATCCTCAGAAATTATTACTGCATGCATTAATATTACATGCATGGAATATTAATTATTATTACATGCATAGTTATTATTAATGCATTTTTAATATGGCATGGAGGAATTTTATATTACAGCTTGGATATCCGGTCTAAACTGACTTATAAAATTTGAGGCAAACTTTAGCTGAATTATGCACACTGTATACTCCATACAAGTGTTTCTGCACAAATGTATATTACTTTTGAAAGTTTATATATTTGTGGAGTTAAAGGACTAGTAACAAAAGAAGACAAATAGCTCAGGTGATCCAACCTCAGACTGCTGCAATAGCTGTTTCATCAAAAATTGTTTACAGAACATCTTCAAAACAGCTGACCCTTGCTGACCCAGCCTTACAGACTGCTTTAGACAGGACTTCAATTAAGCCTTGCACTTTCTTATCACTCAAAAACTGGAAGACAAATGCTTCAGCTAATTCTACTAAGACTTTGTCAATATCTCAATTTTCTTAGGACCACCAAAAGATAACATATCCTCTATAAACATATCCTGGCTTTTTCTTTTTTTATGAAACACAGCATTATGGCAGTGTAACTCGGATTTAGAAACGTGCAGGTTAATATCACCTGCTGCCACATGGACTTTGCAGCCATCAGATTGCTTGATAGACCTATCTACTTAAACACCAATGAATAGGTAAGCTCCTTTTTCCCACTGGTCAGTGTAAATGTCCTCCAGTTCCAAGGGAGGACCGTTGAGCTTTCAGCCACCCGATGGTGTCCCAGGACAGAGACATTCACAGTCATGATGATCTTCTCACAGAACCTTCATTCTAGGGCCTCTATCCCTGGGTGACACCCTCCCTCTCACTCTCTGGGAAGTGGTTCTCTCTTGCTGCTGAAAAAAAAGTCTAAGCTTAAGTAAACCATTCTCCCTCAGGCTCTGAGCCCCACATCTGACCCATCTGAACTAGGGGCTAAGCCAAGTGATGACCTGGTGATCATGTCTGGCTCCAGAAATTACTGCCTCCAGACATAGTAACAGACAAATCTCTAGCTCCTCTCCTACTTTCATCCAGAAGGAAATGTCTTCACTGCCACACTTCCTGGTCTAATTTACAGCCTAAATTTTGCCCCATTAAGCACAAACCAATAACTCTACAAGGCTGCTTAAAGGTTTAAAGGCTTAAGGCACTGTTACAACTAGCCAGAGATCCAGATATCCGGAGTGCCCCCCCCCCCCATTCTCTACAGCTTTCTCTCCACTCCTGGTTCTCTGACCCCTGATTTTCTTGCTGCTCCTTTTGCCTAGTCAATGTGCACTTTCTCCCTGCCCCTCACTCTCTCCAGGTGTCAGGGGACTGACTATCCTAAGAGATCCACATTCTCATCACTCCCTGCCCAGTACTCTACTCTACTGAGCTGCCTCTGGCACATCTGCTTAACAACTGCTGCCTCTGCTGCCA
>JADRCD010205295.1:12387-45294 GCA_019843815.1 Montemys delectorum | reverse complement strand
TGTGTGTGTGTGTGTGTGTGTGTGTGTGTGTGTGTGTATGCATGCATGCACATGTGCCTGTAGAGGCCAGAGGCCGATAGCAGGCGTCTTTCCCTGTTACTGCCCACAGGGATTTTTGAAGCAGGGTCTCTTTCTGACCCTGGAGCTCAGTGATTTAACAGGACTGCCTTGACAGCAAGCCCCTGGAAGTCCTCTCTCTGCCTCTCGGAAGCTGGAGTTTCAGCTGTGCCCCGTTTTGTAAGGCATATTTGTTTTATTTTACAGGTATGAGAGTGTTCCCTGCATATATGTATCTATAGTACATGTGTGCCTGCCTGGTTACTTATCTTATTTTACATGTATGAGAGTGTTCCCTGCATATATAAATAAATATATATATGTATACATATATATATATATATATATATTTTTTTTTTTTTTTACATGTGCAGCTGATGTCCCCAAAAGTCAGTGAATGTTAAATCTCCAGTAACTGGAGTTAGGTGTGGTTGAGTGCCACCAGGTAGATGCCAGGGAACTGAGCCCAGGTCCTATGTGGAAGCCAAAAGCTCTCTTTTATTATTCTGAGCTATCTTTCCATCCCCTGCATTTAGGTTTTTAAAATATGGGTGCAGGGGACCAAAACTCAAGTCCTCTACTTGTGTGGCAAACAATATCGGGATTGAGCCATCTCCCCAGCTCTAGAAATATACTTTTAATGAAGGAATGCCATCTCAGTGACATGTTAGAGTGGGCGTTTGCGTCAGAACATACCACACTAGGCCCAAGCAGTTACACGTGTAAAAGGTTTAATTGAGAGGGTGAGAGGGGGAAGTGGCGCGAGGAAAGAGAGGAGTGGGAGAGAGAGAGAGAGATGGAAGAATGTTCCCCGTATATATATATGGGTTGTGACATATGGCCCAGGTAAAGGTGGGAGATGAGCCCAAGGGATTTTGGGAATATGGTGGCTGTTGCCCTGGCAACAGGTCTCTGAGACCCGCCCAGGAGTCGCCACAGGCTTTGGATGATGCTAACATACCTCCATTTTTGATATTATAAAAAGAAGGAAAGAAAAAGGGAAGAGGAAGCCGATGGTGAAAAGGGGACGAGGGCATCGTGTCTCTTAAGCTACTTCCTGCTGTCTAGGGGCGTTGTCAATGTGGGTAGCTGGCTTTCACCATCGGGATCCACTTGGTAAACGTTTGCATCAGGTTCCTCTGTGGACAGTGGCTCCTCTGTGGGCAGCAGCTGGTAATCTTGTAACAGGAGCTGATTGATAGTTTGGTTAGAAATTTTTTGTATTTGTCATTGAAGAAATGTAGAAACAAGATTAATGAGGCAGGGAGCAAATAATAACACCAGGAAGATGACTAGGACAGGAGTTACAAACGGGAGTATCCACTTCCATATGGGGTTTTCGAAAATCTCAGAACTGGAGGTCTCACAGTCTCTGAAATTTTTTATGTCTGACTGTAGCTCCTGGATTTTATTTCGTACTATCCCAGATTGGTTGACATAGAAGCAGCATTCTTCTTGAAGGACCAGGCAAAGACCACCTTCTTTAGCTGTCAGGATATCTAGTCCTCGTCTGTTCTGAAGCACCACGGCTGCCAAAGAATCAATCTGGTTTTGGATAGTAAGCACAGTTTCAGACATTTTTTGAAAATCACTTTGGAACTGGGAAGTGAATGTATTATATTGGATCATGGAAGTTGTTATCCCTGCAACTCCAGTACCAACACTGATGGCTATTCGTGTAGCAACCAAGAGTGGCACAACTTGAACTGTCCTCTTATGTTGGGCAGCTATCATATCTATAATTGGGGTTGGCAGGGGCTCATTTCCCTGGATTACTCCCAGTTCAGGGAAAAGAAGTACTAATGTGCAAACTCCTGACCAGCTAGCAGGTAGGCAATGATATGCCCGAGTGCCACAAAGAATTGACGTGTTTTGGATTGTAGGGCATTGTGGCAGAGGTGATATATCAAGGGTTATGGTCCTATTGCAGTCTAGGGAGCCCAGCATTCCCACTGAATGAGTCCCAGAGGCCTTAAAACAGGTTGCCATGCCAAAGAGAGGGACAGAGGTAAGGTATGGAGTCATGGCGACACTGGAGCCAGGGCAGCTGACAAAGGGTGAGGTAACGTTACTTGGCAGTATCACTGGAGACGCTGTAAGTGACAATTGTGAGTTAGTTCCAGGGGGTACACATAACCAGCACTCCTTAAAGCGTCCAGGTCTGGTTACATTGAGGAGTTGGTATGCCGAGGTCAAGGTCTGAAGTAAAAGGCGAAATGACAAGTTAGTGCCATTTATGAGGGGTGATGTCAAAGAGGTAAGGACCTCAGAGGAGTGGTTGATTATCTCCCCTACTTTTTTGATATCCAGGGGTTGGGCAATTGAGACATATTTTCTCTGAATATGGATGGTACTTACTGGGCCCCTGGGCTGATTTTTACGATAGAGCTTACCAAGGACTCCTATCTCCCACCTGGAATCCCACGGGTCTTGTATGTGGAAAAAGTGTCTTGCGATATTGATAGAAGAAATGATTGATTCGTGATCCTAGCATATATACTTGACAAGACCAATGTGGGTAGCCCCCATATTTGTCTGGCCATTTTCTACAATAATCTTTTGTCTGGTCAAAGAGAAAGCAAGTATAGAGATCCTAATATTTAGATGGGATTACAGATACCGAGATGATAGCAATTTGGATTGGTTTTTGCCATCCGGCTATGGAGCAGTTTCCCGACCCTATTTGGAAAGACTGTTTGTTATCTGTGGGGGTTTTTTGAACCTCAAATCTTCAGATACAAGGGCTACCCTGGATAGGAATGAACAGCAGGGGGAGGATGAGAAACCCATGTTTAATCCAGTGAGGTTGAGCTCGGCTGCCGGAGTGGAGACTCATTTTCTGGGATTGGGGACAAGGTAGGCGGTCTCATTGTCTTTTGGAGCTTAATAGAGCACGGTCCTGTTAAGATTGATGTGTATGAAGAAGAGTCATTTTTAGGTGGAGGAATAAAAGGTTTGAGGTGAGACAGATGGACCCAATGAGGGAGTCCCTCGAGTTTAGCAGCTGTAGGGGTCACAAGAATTACTTTAAAAGGGCCCTGCCACTTGAGAGAGAGAGGGGAGGGCCGATGACCTGGAGGGGATAGAAGGACTTGGTCTCCAATGTAGTGGACAGGAGACAGTGCATGGCCAAGGTAGATGGTAGTCAACAAAGTTCCATAGGAGAGAATGGAGGTGGCAAAGTAATGAGGTAAGTAGAGGGTCTGGGAGGGGAGAGCATTTAGGTGAAAGACCAGGAGTTAGAACTGGACGTCCATACATGAGTTCAAAGGGAAAGATGAGGAGAGGTTGCTTTGGGAGAGCTCGTAACCTGAAAAGAGCCAGGGGTAGGAGTTTTACCCAATCAAGGTGAAGTTCCTGTGACAGCTTAACAAGAGTGGTTTTAAAAGAGCAATTAGTTCTTTCTACCTTACCAGAAGATTGAGGGTGGTAAGGAATGTGAAAGTGCCAGGGGATATCTAGGGCCTTAGATAGGATTTGAGAGACTTGGGAAGTAAATTCAGGACCATTGTCTGATTGGAGAGAGGCTGGGACACCAAACCGGGGGATGATCTCTTGGAAGAGATCAGAGACTGTCTGAGCCCTTTTGTTAGTTGTGGGAAATGCCTCTACCCACCCTGAGAAGGTTTCCACCAAGACCAGGAGGTACTTGGCACGCCTGACAGTGGGCATGTGGGTAAAGTCAAGTTGCCAGTCAGTTCCAGGAAGGAAACCTCTAGCCTGATGGGTAGGAAAAGGGATACTATGATACCTTGAGTTGGGGTCAGACTTTTGACAGATTTTGTAAGAAGCAGTGATAGATTTTAAGAAGCTTAAGTCCTCAGGAGTAGGCTGTAGAGAGAGAGGGTATTGAGCTTGGGTTGTACATTTGGTAGAGTCTAAAAATTGGACAACAATGGGAGAATGATGTTTAGCAACAGAGGGGTTCTGGACGTCCCAGACTTGGGGATCTACCTGAGAAGCTGGTAAAGAAAATAACATGGTAGTGTTAGTAGGTTGCCTGGAGTAGGAGAAGGAGGAGAGGAACTGCTGGTGAGCTTGGATTTAGGTGAATGTGAGGAGCAAAGGAAATAGAAGCTCCCAGCCTAGCTAGAAGACCCCTTCCCAATAAAGGGACAGGACATGTTGGCACTACCAAAAAGGAATGGGTAAAAGGTACACCCCTAAAAATGCAACTGAGTGGTGGGGTCGGGAGAGGGAAGTACGGTTATCCTCCTACCCCGACAATAGGAGAATTAGAAGGAGAAGTGGGTCCCCAAAACTCTGTTAGGGCTGAATAAGTGGCTCCAGTGTCCAAGAGGAAGGAGATGGACTGCCCAAATACCACAATATTTACCTGGGGCTCCCTGCTAGTGATGGCCGTGGTCAGGTCAGGGGAGCTCAGGCCTCCTCAGTCTGCCATAGCCAAGCCTAGGAGATCAGTTGGAGGGTTATCTGAGAATGATGTCTCTTTGTTCTGTGTAACATGAGGGCAATCAACAGCCCAATGTCCCTCTTGATGACACCTAGGGCATGACCCTCTTGGCTTGCAGAAGTTAGGGAATTGTTGGTGTGTCAAGAATCAGTTCTGGAGGAAGTGTCTCTGTTGGGCCTTGAGGGAAGAGCTCATGCCAGGCAGATGCCTCTCCTTTGGCATGGGCAGTGGAGACCCCAACAAGCTGCAGGGCAGAATATCCTCCTCTGCCCTCACAAGGACCTGCTGGGAGGAGCTCAGGGAGAAATCCCCAGTTAATTTCCTTCATTTCTCGAAGAAACGCCCCAGTACGGCACAAAGTGACAAAGCTCCCATGCCAGGGAGGTGAAGGATTATGTTCCTCACAAGTGTGATAAGAAAGGAGAGAAAAAAGACTTTAATGTTCCTAAAAGCCTTCTTCCTGCTTTGTTCTGAGCAGCACCCAAAAGTCAAAAGTGAACCCCCAGGCCTGTGTATGAGAAAGAACGATAGACTCGATAGACTCGGGGTGAAATGGGATCTGAGCAGTGAGCAAAGCGTAAACAACCGAAAAACAAGCCGCCAAATTACAGGGGAATGGAAGGGCATGGCTGTGGCTACAGACTGTGCTCGAAGCAGCAAAGAAGGGGCCAGCTAGGTCAGCGGGCTCAAAGAAGAAGAATGAACCAGAAGACGAGAAGGAGGAGGAGGAGGAGGAGGAGGAGGGGAAGGAGGGGGAGGAGGGGGAGGGGGGGGGGGAGGGGGGGGGGAGGAGGAGGGAGAGGGGGAGAGGGAGGGGGAGGGGGAGGGGGAGGGGAAGAGAGGGAGGAGGAAGAAATGACTGTCCTATAATGTGTGTATTGCTAGCAACTCAAGTACAGCTCACCATTCGCTTCAATATAAAAAGTATACAGAGCTTTGCATAGCTGATGAGACTCTTTGTAGAGAAAAAAATGTTTTAAAATGCAGTTTGGAGTTTTCCAGGGGCTACAACATAGATTAAAAAATCTAAAAAGCATCAGATCTAAAATAAAAAATCTAAAAAGCTTTAGATTTAAAGCTTTTGATGTTGAGTGTTCTTAAATATCTGACGATTAGTTTCTTACATACAGTAATGCGGCAAACTTCCTAGGAATTCCTATTACCAGTAACATTTATTTATTAAAATTGCAATAAAATAGTGTATATTGAAAAATATCAGTTGCATGTCTATGTAAAAGGCACAGTTCCTGGGAGTAAACGCACCACCCACAGAAGCCTCAAAATAAGAATATACTGAGGGGGCATGGTCACTGAAAACTAGCACTATCTCATGGACAAACTACAGAGCCCCAAGGAAGCCGACACTGGCAGTACATGTAAGAATTGTAAACCAGACTTTGTGAACATTTCAGTCCATCTTAAATTACTCATAGATCTGAAGCATCCCCAATAAAAATTCAGTAGGTTTTTTTTTTGTTTTTTTTTTTAGCTTGGATGAAAATTTCAAAATAATTTTGCAGTGCTGATTGAACACAGGGCTGTGAGCATGCCAATGCTATCACCAGCTGGTTTTGACAAAGGAAGACAGAGCTGAAAACGCAGCCTGTCTCATTTCAGGACTTACTATGAGTCGTAGTAACCCAGAGAGTTGGATGTCAGTACAAGGATAGAGAGTTTTGTCAACAGAATAAAATCAAGAGTCTGGAAACAGCTGGCATGATGTCTTATACCCGTAACACCCCCACTACTCTGGAGTACCCAGTGAGTATCGGGTCATCTCAATAAAACCAAACAAATAATAAATAAACCAAGGTCCAGAAATAGATGCCAGCTCACAGGGCTGACAGACCTGAGAGAGGTGCCGCAGAACATCAACAAGAAGAGGAAGCCTTTTGAACCTGCTCTGGGTGACTCACAGCCACACAGTAATTAACTTACGATCGGGTAAGCAGCAGCCTGCAAGAGGTGAGACAAGAAAGCCCCCATTGGAGAAAGCAGGCTGGTCATGGTCTTGGAGAATGATAGGTTTCTTAGATGCGGAAGCCAATAACCAGAAAACAAAACTGTATAACACATCTGTTTATCAGAAGACACTGTGTAGATGCTGGTGTGGTGTGGGCACAGTGGTAGAGTGCCTGCCTAGCATGCACAGGACCCTAGGTCCAGTCCTCAGCACGGAATAAAAAGGTACCTAAGTAAACACTAAGATAGACATGATACTATTTGGAAAGTGAATAGTGAACCAAAAAGGGTAGTGAGGTTTACAGTGTGTGTGTGTGTATGTGTGTGTGTGTGTGTAAGTATGTATTTGAACAAAAGACATGTTTAAGACTATATAAAGAATTCTTATAGCTTAACAATAATAATAGCAAGCAACAAAAATATGTGCAAAAATCTAGAACAGGCACTTTAAACAGAAGCTATAGGAACGACAACCTATACATAAGAAGACACCCAGTGTCTCCATGCATGAAGGAAAAGAGAATTGCTTTGTACCCGCTGGAATGGCTCCCTAGAGAGCCCAGCAGCTCCCCAGGGGAGACTGCAGAACAATCGATTGCTCTGTTACTCTGACATTGCTGGGAAGGGTCAAGGCTGTGCCCACACAAAGTTCAACAGGAACCTAAGGTATTGCCCAGCAATTCACTCCTATCATCAGCCCAAAGGAAAGCAAACAGACATCTACAAAGACCCCCACACACGCATGTTGCTGGCAGAATTTTAAAGGCAGCTTAAAATTGCAAACAGCCCTACTAAACACCCAGTGGATGATTGGCAGATTGTACTTCCATCCTGCAGTGGGGTACAGTGCAAAGGCCCATGGTATTGAAATGCCTGCTCCATCAGTTGAGAAGCCAGATGCAAGAGAATGAATCATTAAATCCATATATGTGTAGGTCAAATAGTCTAGTAGGTAGAATAGTCATTGCCATGGAAGCGATAGTGATCACTGGGGAAAGGCACAATAAATCTAAAGAGACAATATCCTTATTTATTTAATGTTTTGAGGTTCAGGAGATCAAATCCAAGGTTCTGGTGAATGCCTGGGAAATGCTCTACCACTGGGCTATATTCTCAGTCCAAGAGCCAGTATTTTGCTCAGTGAATGGGTTACATTGTTGTATACTTTTGCTGAAACTCAAATGTGTCTTTAAAACCTGTGAGCTTGAATGTATGAAAATTATCCCTCCATAATCCAAATATCTGTGTTTGGAAAAAAAAATCTTAAAAAGGGAAGAAAAGTTGTTCCCTAAATTTATGAAAAGTTAGGTAACCTTACACGATAGCATTGATCTATAGAACTTTGTGTTGGATTAGCACCTAGTGTGGTGTTGGCCTTACCTTTGTAATCCAAGTGAGGGTGAAGAGCAGTCAGGAGGATCAGAGGTTCCAGCCAGCCTTGGTTATGCAAGATCTGTCTCGAATAGAAGATGAAATAAGAAAGAACTGGCTGGGTGGTGGTGGTGCATGCCTTTAATCCCAGCACTTGGGAGGCAGAGGCAGGCAGATTTCTGAGTTCGAGGCCAGCCTGGTCTACAGAGTGAGTTCCAGGACAGCCAAGGCTACACAGAGAAACCCTGTCTCGAAAAAAACCAATAAAAAAAAAAGAGAGAGAGAGAAACCTGCTCATTGAGTTAATTAGTGGAACCCATACCTGCTAAGTTATGGGTAATAGTCTTACATGGAGTGGTTGATACAAACTATTTGTGGAAGGTTGAGCAGTGCCCCTCTCAAGAGTTGTAGCCACACAAACCTTCAGACTTTGAACGTATTAGAAATACAGTTTTTGCAAATGTTATTAACTAGCTAAAATGAGATGACATTGAGATTGGTGGCCATAAATTCAATATCTAGTGTCCTACTATGGCCCTGTGGAGACAGAGGAAGAGAAGCCTTGGAGCAGTGGAGGAAGAAACTGGACTGATGTGGCTACTCGTCAAATGATGCCAAGGACTGGTGGCAATCATGAGAGGCCAGGAAAGGGGCAGAATGGATGTCAGACCCTCCGCCCAGACTGAACCAGTACAGCTGCTGCCTTGACCTCAACCTTCGGCCTCTGGTGTGAGGACCCACTTTGCCTGTTGCAAGCTTTCAAGTGTGGGGTAATTAGTGAGGTCTGAGTTAGGACACTAGTTCACTCATCAATCTGGCTACCAGAGAGTACTTAAGAATTCAAGCATCTGTCTGATACTCGCAGCCAGACTTGAATCAATACGTTGTTAACAAGCTACTCTAAAACGAGACATTATATTTAGGTGTACCATATCAATCTATGTATCTCCAAATATATATCCTCCTTTTATGCAGTTTGAGTAGCATGCAAACGAGATAACAGGCACATAGCCATTGGCTACCTGTATGTCATTTCCTAATGGATTTATAAATCCTAGAGACGCTGCCCTGTCAGCGACAGGGGAAGCCTCAATAGGTCCCTGTGGGCTGCTTTGGGACAGGGAGATCACTGTCTCAGGAAATCACTGTGTCCCAGGATATGGATTTATGGTTGTTTATTTTGCCAGTCTAGGTCCATTAGACTAAGGTTTATTAAATGCCCCATCCTGAGCATCCCCGTTGAAATCTCTTCAGTTCAGTCCAATCAAACCAATGCCATCAGCGTCTATCGGGGGCCCTTCTTTGAAAGTCACTCTGTAGCGAGCCCCTCTCTTAGCTCAGGTCTTCAAGCACTGCCTCTGCTCCTTGGGTCTCACCACAAAGATCCTCTTTTGAAAATCTAGATGCTGAGATGTAACAAGAGACCAGTAACAAGACCTCAGTAAGAGAGACTGAGGGCTGGGTGGGACAGTAGGTTTTGGTTTCTTTTCCTACACTGCCCTTCTTATTTTAATAGGCTTTAGCATCCTTATGGCATTGAGCTTCGTGGAGTTAGGGATTGCCTCCACGTGTCCTTCTTCTGCCAAGAAGTGACAGAACAGTGTTTACCTGTTTTGCTGTTGAAAAACAAATATATTGACGGCTCCTTAGCCACCTTTGAAAGACTGGGCCATGGATAATGAGAATCCAGAGTTATTATCTGTTTAATTAATGCTTTTATTTTAAAAATGGTTTTGAAAGATTTTACTGTATAGTCTAGATCAGCTTTGAACTCTTGATCATCCTGCCTCAGCATCTGGAGTGTTGAGGTTAAAAGTAGGTGGCACAGTGACAACTTTGATTTAAACTCGTGTGTGTGTGTATATGTGTGTGTGTGTGTGTGTGTGTGTGTGTGTGTGTGTGTGTGTGTGTTGAAATGTCATTGCGTTTCTCAGGCCAGAGATGTAGCGCACGGTTGGTAGTGGTTGTCTCTCAGGCCTGACGTTCCGAGTTCCATTCCTAGTACCACATAACTAAGAATGGTGTTGCCTGCCTATAATCCAGTCCTTGGGTTGTGGAGGCAGGAGAATCAGAAGTTCAAGGTCATCTTCTTCTACAAAGGAAGTCTGAGACCAGCCTGGGTTCCATGAGACCTGTCTCAAATAGTTTTTCTTTGTTGTTTTGATTCAAGTGAAAATTTATTTGCATAAAGAAATACCTAGTTTTTTGACTGCACGCTTAAATAACTTTAAAAATTAAAATCATCAATATAAATACTCTTTCTTCTCTGTCTGTCTTTGTCTCTCCATCTCTGTCTTTGTGGCTCTGTCCCTCCATCTCTGTCTTTGTGTCTCTCTCTGTGTCTCTGTATCTGTCTCTACTGTGTCTGTCTTTCCATCTCTGTCTTTGTGTCTCTGCCTGTGTCTCTGTCTCTGTTTCTTTGTGTCTCTGCCTGTGTCTCTGTCTCTGTTTCTTTGTGTCTCTGCCTCTGTATTTCTGTCTCTGTGTCTCTGTATCTCTGACTCTATCGTCTGTCTGTCTGTCTGTCTGTCTGTCTGTCTGTCTGCCCTTGCCTTTCGGCAGACTGAATTGCTTCTATTTTTGCTTCCTCCTCTGTCTCTAAATTCGTGATGCAGTGTGATGAGGTCGGCTCTCGGGACTGTTGTGATAACCCTGTGGGTAGTATTATGGGTCCACCCCATGCTGCCACACGGAATCATTTCTTTCCTGGCTAGATGTCCTTACTTTTGACCGTTACACAAAGGAAAGCTCCATGTGCCTCACCCTTCCATCCCATTTGAGTCAATATTTATTTTTAATTCTGCCTGGGACACAGGTGTAGACTCCAGCTGTTCTGCAGACAATGACAGTATTGTTTCTTTTAGCTGGACTCTGGCTCCTCCATAAAATGGCCTTAGTCAAAATCAGAACCAGTTTTTTTTTTTTTCAACTAGAATTCCTAAATCTTTTTTAAAAGATTTATTTATCTGTATATCTGTTGCTGGGTATATTGGCTGCATTTATGTCTGTGTATCGCATGCAGGCTTGTTACCTACAGAGGCCAGAAGAAGGTATCAGGATGTGCTGGGACTGGTTGGTTGTGAACCACAGTGGGGGGGACTGGGGATTGACCAAACCCAGTCAAACCTAGGTACTCTTGAAGAACAGCAAATGATCAAGACCCCTGAGTCACCTCTCCAGCCCCACTACCTCTTCCTTACACTGGAAGCCTTTCCTCTCTTGTCTCCGTTGGACATCTTGGGATGATAAGGTGCCTTTTAGTTTCCCTTAGTCAATTTTGTCTCCACGTGAAAAACATTCTGAATCCCACCTCTGTGATCCGCAGCGCTGGACACCTCTCCCAAGCCCATTATTTGGCACATCTGCCTTCCAAACCTTCATCCATGTTCCCAGAAGACGATGACTAAGCTGGAAACTAAGCTGGAGGCAACCTGTGGAGCTGTGATGTCACCCGCCCTGGGCGTGGCTCATTAGTCCTGAACTCTACCCCACTGAATCTTCCTCCTGCTCACATGCTACTTAATATCCGTGTCGGACATTTCTGGGTCAGCTTGTCAAATGCGGGGCAACTGTCAACCATCTGGGGTCACTTCCTACTTCCGGCCTCCATGTTCTTTCTTTCAAGTAAATCTTAACAGGTTAATCCTTGAATAGAAGGGGATTAGTCCTTCTGGAGCCAGTGACTCATTAAAAACAAAGGCACCACCTTCTAGAAGTATTGCTTATGGATCTGTTGGTAGTTCTGAAATGATTAATTATCACACCTGGGGTCCAGCTTGCTTTGAAGTTGGGAGAAAGTGTGCTTTTTTTTTTTCTTCTTCTTCTTCTCCTGATTTCCCAGAAAACTCCACAGACTCTTGCTGTACCAGAACTTATTTTGTCTGAGGTTAGTGAGCTCTGACTTCACAGACCCTGAGCTGTGATGAATGCCTGCACCTACACCTAGGACCCTTCATACTGTCTCACCTCTTGTCCCCTCATGTCCAGTCCCCTCTCTTGTCCCCTCACGTCTGGTCCCCTCTCTTGTCCCCTCATGTCCAGTCCCCTCTCTTGTCCCCTCATGTCTGGTCCCCACCTCTTGGTTTCTCTCATGTCCGCTCCCCCCAACCCCCTTGGTTATCATCTTGTCCTGTGTCCTGCTGCTTCTTGTCTGAGATTCTTTCCTGTGTCTTACCAGACAGAAACAAAACATTTCCTGAATAGTCCCAGTGCCCTCTGGTTGGCTAATTTCTCAGGCTCCTGAAGGAGCAGGCTAAGCCCATCTTTGTTTCTGGCTTCCAGCACCTTTTGCTCTTCCAGGCTGTCCTTCCAGCTCTTACAGTGAGTCTCTTCCTAAACGGTATGCAGTGTATCTTTGTGTCTGCAGGAAGGCTTGTCCAGTTGCCTCACACAGCCTCAGAGTGCCCCACAAATGTCTAAGTGTCCAATGAATATTCATATAGGTAAACTGACCACTAGTTAAGAACTGACTCAACTGGGGCTTCCCTGAGACCTTTGAGAAAGGAGGCCTGAACACCTCCCAAGCCCTGTTTGCCAGAGTACACCACCCTGGGGGCGGGGGGGGGGGGAACACACTGGACAAAGGAGTCATTGTATTGTCCTTTATTGACTTTTCCCTTTGGCAACTAAGAATGGAAGCCTACAGCTATGTCGTGCTTTGTCAACCCTCCTACACTTTCCCACCCTCCCACCCCCCCCACCCAACCCGCTACTCCCCCACCCTGTCTTTGTTGGCTAAGGATCTGCTCACAGCCAGACCTGGAGGGATCATGTCTTTTTCATCCAGACCAGACACGACATTCGAGGTGGTGGCAATTAAATCCTCCAGTTGTTTTAAGCTGAGTTCGAGGGTCCCAGAACAGGAGACTTCTCAGCTCTGTGTTTGACAGGCTTGCTCTGTATGCTAGGGGCCTCTCAGCACTGGCCTCAGTCTCCTTCCCATAAGAACTGAACGGAGAAAGATTAGCATGTGTATGTGTTCGTCTCTGTCGCCTTGTTGGTGCTGTGGACTCAGTCCTGTGTGTGACTGTTGACCAAGGACAGTCCTCACTCCATGAGGTGTATGGAAGGTCATGGTGAAGGGCCGGGGAAGTAGATTGCCTTCCAACAGCAGGGCTCTCTGAGGGAAGGAACGACTCCCAGAGAGTCTTTGTGGCAGGCGTGACCCTCACACACACTGTCATTTTGGCTACTGTCTACTATCCAGTGTACCCTGAGGGTGTGCAGGGTCTGCTTCTCTTCAGGTGACCTGTGTGTGTGTGATCCAGACTTAGCACGGTGGGGAGAGGCTATGTGTTACTGATGGGGTGGTCAAGCAGTGAGCTGTGCTGGGTTTGTACCCCCACTGGACATGTAGGGGTGCTCCGCCTTCTTCAGGGGACCCCTGAGGGTCTCTGGGCACATCTTCATCTCCTCAGTGCTCTGCACAGTGGTTGACACACAGACGGTCGGGCGTGTGGTAGGATGGGTCAAAGGATGTGCAGGCAAGGATGATAGTGTTTCCTGCCAGCCCTTCCCCTTTGAGGGCTAAGAGTTTGCCCTTGACCTTGCTTGGTCTTGTAATACCTACCAGGGTGGTTTTGGGGGACGGTAGTTTGTGTGAGGGTATGGAAGCCCTGACCAAGGAGGGAGTGACCCTCCCAACTTGTGTCCCTGGTGGGGGTGAGGGCAATTATCCCCTGATCAGGACAGCCCAGAAGCCTTTGCGACCCTGGGTGATCAGAAGTGAATTCAGCACACTTTGCTCTCCTTCCTGTAAGATGGGGGACTCTGTGGCATGTGTCACTCCGGCCCCCTCACTTTACATATTCCCTTCTCAGTCCCTCCACGTGCTTGATGTCTGAAGAGCCTGCCTGCCTTTCTTCCCAGCCCCACAGCTTTCTAGACTGCCGAGTCTCTTCCCATGCAAGGGGCTTTACTTCCATGGTGATGGTGCTGTGCGGACAGGGCACTACCGTGCCACACTGAAGGCAGAGCTGAGTACCATACCACTGTCTGGGTGTATTCTTCTTGGAGAATAAATGAAATACTCTTGCCTGCTAGCTATCTTTTGGGGGTGCTATGAAGTGATCAGGAAATACACTTCCGACTACTCTGTTCTTTACAAAAAGAGGAAAGTTGTGTTGGCGGGGGGGGGGGGGGCGGGGGGGGGGAAGAGCAGTAATTCATTATCTCACGGGGCCTACTTATTATACCGGGCTCCCATGGGATCCTAGTGGTATACTGGCAGCATAGACCTGGCAAATTTGATTGCCAGCTCAGGATGATGCTCAGCAGCCTCTCTGCCATTCCACTTACCACCCATTGAAGGCAGCGCAGTGACTGTTGCATGTTCCTGTCTACTGGGGAAGATGAATCCAACTACCAAGCGTAGAGATTCAACATCAACTCCAAAACATCAGGGCACAGCCAGGCGGTGGTGGGGCACACCTTTAATCCCAGCACTTGGAAGAGGGAGGCGGATTTCTGCCGGCCTGGTCTACAGAGTGAGTTCCAGGACAGCCAGGGCTACACAGAGAAACCTTGTCTCAGAAAACCAAAAAAAACCAAAAAACAAAACAAACAAACAAACAAAAAACAAAAAAATAAAAAAAACAAAAACCAAAAAACAACAACAACAACAACAAAACAAAACAACAAAAAAACCAAAACCAAAATCAAAACCAAAACAGCAGGGCACTCGCTGTTGCCTTTGCTGCTAATGCTGCTGTTGCCTGTGCACTGCTGGCTGTGAATGTTGGCTTAGCTCATTACTGGAGAGTAGGCGGTCCTGGTCGAGACCCCGCACTGCTCTTGCCGTACTACCACCTGCAGCTCAGCAGGCTGGAGGTGGTGGGTCTTCCAGAGCAAACACTGAGTTGCTACGTCTCATTCTATATAGTTCTAAAGAAGTGCCTGAGATGGCTCGGTGTTTTTCAAAGAGTGTCTCGTGAAGACATCAGAATTACACATTCTGGACTTCAGAGTGAACAATTGTGTGCCCCACATTCTGTGAAATGTGAGCGTTGTGAAAGGCGGCCATTCCAGGGAGACTTGTTCTTACCCTGGCCGGCTCTCCTGTCGCTGTGACAAACACCAGGACCAGAAGCAACTTCGAGAGGAAAGCGTTTATTTGGTTTCACTTCTACATCACAGTCCATCGCTGAGGGCAGGAAGTTAGGGCAGGACCTCAAGGCAGAAACCTAGAGGCAGAGACTGAACCAGAGGCCATGGTGGGAATGTTGCTTACTGGCTTGCTTCTCCTGGCTTGCTCAACCTGTTCTCTTATACAACCCAGGACCATCTGCCCAGGGATGGCACCATCAACCGTGGGCTAGGATCTCCTTCCTCAATTAGGAATCAAGAAAAATGGTCCAGAGACACGGCCACAGGCCAATCTGTTGTAAGCAATTCCACCGTAATGGATGAGGTTGTGAGGTTCCCTCTTCCTGGGTGTGCCAAGTTGACAACGAACATTAGCTATCACTGTCCTTGAGATAGCCACAAACTCTGTAGACTGTTGGCTAGATCCCGGATTTGGAGAGTTATGACTGGTACTATTTGAATTCTGTCGTTTTAATCAGGGAAGTCTTTACTATTCTTCCTAGCGAATTTGGAAAGAAACTTGCTCTGTAGTCTCCCTCTCCCCGCCCCCCGCCAACCCCCAGCACCTTGAAGAGAAAGCGTTCTTTGTAGAGCTTGAATGAGGGACAACCCAAAGCAACCAAACCTCAAGCACTTTCTCCAAATTAAAGCTAAAGGGCACACAGAGAGCAAAACAGGAAGTGGTGGCTGGCTGAACACAAGAAACACCACAACCGTCCTTGAAAGTGCCGCCCCCTGCCCTACAGAAAGTGGGTTCAGAGATGCGGTGAGCAAGGAGCCTGCTGGCAGCTGTTTCCTCCACAGACAAATGTCTTCTCCTGGCACTTCCTGCAACTGCTCTTCAGCCGTCGCTGACACTATCCGCCTCAGCTCCAGCTACGGCAGGCGCTAGGTCAAGGGAGCATAGGTCAAGGGAGCACACGGGGTGCTCATGGGGTGATCTCCCACCCTTTCAGCTTTCAGAATGTGGCCAGAGGGGTCAGGATTCCTTCTTGTGCTCCGCCTGCAAAGTTGCCAGTCTGACGAGTTCCATCCAGGGATGCCCCAGAGGAGAGCTGACGCTGACGGGGTGCGTGTACAAAGCTCTGGGGTTAGATCTGAGTTCTGCTTACTGATGGTGGTGACCTCATGGTATCTCTCTGGGCATTAGAGTCCCTCCTCTACGTCCCAGGGCAATGATGCTTGTCTCACAACCATGTGGAAGCTAACAGAGATGAAGCAGGTGAACTGGGGCAAGTCTGCTTTAGAAACTTGTAGTGCCATGTCCTTGTCGGAGTAGTTTTCTTGTTTGGAAATGGTTACTTTTTTAAAAAAAAAAATTTGCATGAGTGTATATGCACATGAGTGTGTGTGCATACCATGGGTGTGTGTACATGCCATGTGTGTGTACATGCTGTGGGTGTGTGTGCATGCCATGTGTGTGTGTGTACATGCTGTGGGTGTGTGTGCATGCCATGTGTGTGTGTGCATGCCATGGATGTATGTGCATACCCTATGTGTGTGCATGCCATGTGTGTGTGTGTCTGCCGTGTGTGTATGGCGGGGAGTGTGGGTGTATGCCATGTGTGTGCGCATGCTGTGTGTGTGTGCATGCCGTGTGTATGTGTATGCCATGTGTGTGTGTGCATGCCATGTGTGTATGCATGCCGTGGCTGTATGTGCATGCAATGTGTGTGTATGCATGCCATGTGTGTGTGTGCATGCTGTGGGTATATGTGCATGCCATGTGTGTGTATGCATGCCATAGGTGGGTGTGTGCATGCCATGGTGTGTGTGCATGTCATGTGTGTGTGCATGCCATGTGTGTGCATGCCATATGTGTGTGTGTACATGCCATGTGTGTGTATGCGTGTCATGTATGTGCATGCCAAGTGTGTGTGTGCGTGCCATGTGCCTGTGTGGGTGTGCCATGAGTGTGTGTGCATGCCATGAGGATGTGAATGGAGGTCAACATGAGGATGTGAATGGAGGTCAACATGAGGATGTGAATGGAGGTCAGAGGACAACTTTGTGAAGTTGGTTCTCTCCTTCCACCTTTGTATAGGTTCTCGAGGTAGAACTCAGGCTCTCAGGATTGTGTTATGAATGTTTTTACATACTAAGTTATATGTAGCTGGCCCAAGATCATGGCTATTGAAGACTCCTCAGGTGGAATTGTGAGCACAGGGCCACTACTAACACTAATAAACAAATGGCCAGTCTGGAGCCAGCTGCCTCAGTGCTGGGCAGTGCAAGAGTCCTGGGTGAGGGGCAGCTCACCAGACCACTCATTCAATCACGTGGTGAACGTTGGTTAAATCCCTGAGCTGTACAGATATTCAACTCTCTGGTGTTAGAGCCAGATGAGCACACCTGTAATCCCAGCCCCCAGAAGACAGAGGCAGAAGGATCATAGCACGTTAAAAGCCAATCTGGTCTAGATAGCAGATGCTAGGTTAGTCAGGGGTACACAGCAAGGCTCTTTCTCAAAAGTCCAAATCAATGAAACAAAGACGCAGAGCTGCAGTCACCGGCTTGCCCACCGGCACCCCAGCTCCTGTAATAACAACTCTGAAACTTAATTGTATGTGAATAAATATTTGCCTAGGCCATAAGCTTGGGCTTGTTCCCACAAGCTTGTAACTCAGCTTTCATGTTTAATTGAGCCTAAAGTCTGCTGTAAAGCTAGCTACTGTCCTAAGTTTCATGCATCTGTCTCCTCAGAGTTCAAGGAGAGTCTCTTCCTGTGACTGACCCTATCTGAGAACTCCTCTCTCCCTACCGGAACTCCCACCTCCTAGTCCTTCTCTCAGCTCATTGGCCAATCAGCTTTCTATTGACAGGTGATGCTCCCATACAGTACACAAGAGATTGTCTCTACACAGGGCCCAAGTGTATCAAGAGAGATAGACGTGATTGCATATTGGGTCATGAGAAAAAGAATTTAGTTCCAGCATAGAAAAGGAGTTGGGAATAGAAAATTCCTGTTGGACCAGTCATAGTTATGGGAAAAGAGGTACACCGCCTACCCCCATCCCCCGACCCTCCTCCTAAAACAGCTCCCTGAAGTGGATCCTTTTCACCCAGCCAAGAGTAAAGACAAGGGTCAGGGGGACACTTTGTTGTGGTAATAATTAATTAGGGGTTCTACCTGACCTTGGATCATTTAGTTTCCAGATAAAAGACACAAAACTTTTATATTTATATATAGCATTAGAGCTAAGCAGATATTAACCCTCTGTGCTGTTTTGCTTATTTCCCTGTCAATAACTCGGAGATATCACTTGCCATGTTCTGCCTGCGCTGCTCTGACTCTAACCTGCCAGCCCTCATGGCCAGTTCTCACGATCTCTTACCCCCATGGCATCTTCTCTCTCCCCTCATGGTCTCTGCTTCAGGCCCTGGAACTGAAGCCTCTACTACCTCTCTTCTGCCTACCTACAGGTTATAGGCATCTTTATTGACCAATCAGGGATAACTTGGGGGGAGGGGAGGAAGGTTACACATCATCACTTGGCATACATGAGAATCTCCTTGTCCCTGGGGGCAAGATCTCCGGGAGGGGGGGCAATCAGTCTTTAGCATTACAACACAGAGCAACGGGCCAAACCTCAACAGACAGTGGTTCCTGCTGGAGAGTCAGGGACTGACTTCTGTTGTGGAAAGCTGAGCAAAGGTTAATTAATATTCTTTGACTAAACTGTGAAGGAGCCCCAGGCGGGCTCTGAGGCCCTCTGTGGCTCACTTCTAACCTTGAGCCCTTTCTGCCTTGGTTCAGTAACAAGCAGATCATGGAAGCCTCTGAATGAGGTAAGAGTGGTGGGGTGTAGGAGTCCATGGAGGGGAATGCAGACTCGGGCTTCCAGCTTCCATATGCTAAAGGGTTAGGGGTGTAAGGAGACCAAGATGCGAACACCCAGGAAGGGCAAGGCGGAGAGGAGCAGGTGGGCCGGGAGTGCTGCAGGCTGTGACTGCCCTGGACTCTTTGGTCTCATTTTTGAGGTGCTGTAGTCTCAGAGATGTTCTGCTAGGTGACACATGACTGTATCTTCTCCCTTCTGAGTGTTTACCCTCTGAAGGCAGGGCACAGGCTCCGGCGAGGTACTCGGTGACCTCGGATGTCCCCACTAGATCACGTAGATGAGGCTTAGCTGTGGCTAAGCTGCTGGAAGAAAGCCTTATGGGACTCTCCCAACCTCCGTCCCCTCATCTTAAGGCTGGAGGCTTGTGAGGAATTGCTCCAATATCCCTTCCCACTCCCTTCCTAAGTTCTCCTGGGACAGTCTCTAGACATCTGCTGGGTGCAGAGGCCTTCTGCCTTAGCCTGTTTTAGGTCACAGTCAAGGCTACAGGGTAGTTCAGCTGTATCATACATACTAAGCCACTGTGGGCCCTTTGTTTTAAAATCCCGAGAGTTGCCGGATGAACCAACTCCACCATTTTGGGCCAAATATAAAGAAGAAAGTCTCTCTCCATCACTTGCACCCCACTTTTCCTCCTTATCCCAGCAAGAGACAAGAGCTACCATTATAAGAGCACTTCCAGAGACGCTTCATGCATCTGGTAGTCTCCACAGTAACCCTTCCCCTCTGCCCCATCCGCAAGGGACACTCAAGACCCACCTCTCCCCCCTCAGCAAACGCCGGAGTTTCAGATAGTACTATTTTTACAATGTTTTTTTTTTCTTATATACATACCTATGACAAAGCTGAATTTATAAATTCACCATGATAAGAGAGCAACCAAAATAACTAACAATAAAACATGACAGTATATATACTGTAAGAAAGGTTATGTGACTGTGATCTTTCTCTCAAAGTATCTTAGTCCCCTATTGTATTAGAGTGATATTTTCAGACTATGAGTAACTAATTTCCCTCAAAGCAAAACCATAGCCAAGCGTGAAGTGAGTCCGCAGGGATGTGTGTACATTTATACATACGACTTTCCTGCCCACCATCTGCGAGCACGCTACCATGCAACTGTGCAAATTTCAACATTTACCCCTCTTTTTTCTTACCCACAAGTCTGGAGAGCATGGGTCACCTCCCTGACAGGCCCCCTATCAAGACCCATAAGCTTGCTCGTGGGCACATCTCCAGCTGTGGCAAGAGAGAGGCATACTCAAGAGCCTTTGAAATAGCAGAGGCAATGCATCCCAAAGGAGCCTGTCTTGCAAGGTTCCACTCGTCCTCATTGTTAAGGGCCTGCCTAAGGCAGGTATATGCCGTCATTCCACAGACATCTTCAGGGAAATCTCTTTTCTGTTTAAGACAATGATCTTTAATGGAGGGGGATGGCCATAGGTGATGGAGAAGTCAAAAATAGAAGACTGGCTGGTGTTAGCATCAGGGCCTCCGAAGCTCATGGTATCACATGGGGGGGGGGGGGCTCACAGACCTGTTGTCAGGGCAGCAGCTGCTATATTCCCGGAATCCATTGGGCTCACCTCCCACCTTTACCTGTGGCCACTACGTCACTGTTTTTCCAGGCTGAGTTGGCGTCTTCACAATCTATTACACTGATCTTCTCTATTTAGACTCTAGCGACAAAGGCTTATCAGACCTTAGTGGAATGAAAAGCTATAAACAAGTTCTATCATTTCTTTTATGGAAAAAGTGTTTATTTTGAAATTATTTTAATTTAGAAATAGAAAACCTAATAAGGAGAAAAGAAACAAAAACAACAAGCATCCAGGCAATGTTTTACTTCATGAGCTTGTCACCCCCTCCTTGGTTCACTTGTCCCAAGAGAAAGGACTCAGCCACCCACAATAACGCTATTAATAGGGATATTGATCAGTTTCACGAAGAAGCCAATGAATCCCATGATAGCAAATCCTACAGCTGTGGCCATGGCAATCTTCTGGAATTCTTTTCTGTTGGGTTTGGTGCATCTTTTAACCAGGCGAATTGAGTCCTTTACAAACTGCCGACTTGGCTCTACAAACTGCATTACCTGATCCATGTTAGTGGGATGGCGGCTTGAGGGTGTAGAGGCACGTAGCTAAGGAGAGACCTAAGTCCTATCATATTAATGAGGCCAACTAAAATAAATTATATTTTATCCTGTTTACTTTTCAATTGTATTAAAATAATTACAGTTATATCTGGGCTCAATTTCTCTAAGACTTCCATGTGTTGAAAGAAATGTATTGCTGCACACACAATGCATCCTGGTTGCTATGTTACTACTGTCACTGTGAGGCACACGGCATTACATCGTTCTCCTTGCCCTTTAGAAAGTCTCCTCATATCCTTAACCCCACCCTTGCCCTACACTAATAGGACTGTCGAGGGAAACTTGACCCTTCTTTGTCCTGCAAAATATGAAATCAGCTGTCTCAAAGGAATCTTGGTTTTATTTATAGGATAAATATTTTATTTATCCCATAAATAAAATATGGAGAACAATAACACAGTAAAATTTTAATGCTAGGAATGAATATATGTACTGATTTTGGCTTCAGCTAGCTAAATTTTTGTCAGAACTGGGAAAAGCATGTATTAAGAAGAACTCATTTTCTCAATTTAACAGATTCTATTATTGTCGTTAGTCCTTACTTTTACTAATAAAGGATTTATTCTATTTTTAATTATGTGCATGCATGTGACTGTGTGCACGTGAAAGGAGTATGTGTTCTGAACTACTGAGCTATTTCTCCAGTCCTTATTGGGCCCATTCTTGTCATATTTAGTTTTGTTTTTGCAGATCTGAATATCAAGTCCAGGGTGTTGTATATTCTATACAAGCATTCTTTCGCTGAGCTACATCTTCATCCCAGTGTGTATAGGTTTTGTTGATCTTCACAATGCTCTTTTATCTTGAACACACATCTATCCAAACAGATACATTTTTTGCCTACACTATAAAAACAGATACAATGTTGCCATCTCACAGGTGTCAGGTGCACTCTGCAGGTGCAAAACTGAGCCAGTTGCTGAAGAGCAGAGTAAGACGTGGAACACCGGCTCTGGCCTCCAGGAATGTACATCACTTACATATGTGCATGAAACAATACGGGATTGTGAGAACCATTGTCAATCAGTACTTGAGAATATTACTAGCCAGACAATAGGGGAGGATGTAGTTGAGAGACTAGTGTAGAGGAGGAAATATCTCTGAAACTTGAGCTCTTTGGCTATCATTGAGCGTGGCTGAATTCAAGCAGGTGCCAAAGGGAGCCTTTATCATTAGAAATCACCTCATGTGTAGCCCCAAAGCCTGAGAGCTATTAGGGCCTTAGGTGCCTGAAGACATACAAAAGACCCTGGGTCACAGTGAATTCAGCATGGAGCCTCAGAGCAAGATGAAGTAGGATTACTGTAGACCATTACATTGGGGTCAGGAACCCACTTCCTGTAGTGAGCAGAAGAGTCCAGGAGAGACTTGAGATCCTGTACCTGCTGCCTTTGATACTTTGAGAAACAATAGGAAGCTATAGATCTTTCTTCTTCTCTAATTTACCTACCTTTCCTTCATACACCCCTCTAATATCCCTGCCCAACACATCAGCCTGGGTACTTCTGCCTTGGAAGATCCTAGATCTGACATCATGTTCTGATTCTCCTGTTTCTACCCTTCCCAGCTCTGCTAGCAGAACTGATTTCTTCCATCTCTGATACTCTAGCATTTCATTTTATTATTTTGTTCTACTAGGTAAATATGTGTTTATGGATAAATATATGAATAATCTTATGTTGTTTTAATATTATCACATTGTTTTTATTGTCTGCTTTTCTATAGGTGGTGGTCATCATAGACTCTTTCTGTGCCCGCCTCTAGAATGTTCTAGAAGGTCTTGAAGGGGCTGATATACATGCCTCATTGAGGACTGAATACTCACTAGTTTCTAATTTTCAGCCCTTTGATCAGTTATGAGACTCTGTATTAAGCCTTACCCACTACACAAAAGAGGCTTCCTTGACCAAAGCTAAGGGTGGAGAGCCATTAACAGTCTTGCAAGTCCCAGCCGTGGCTCCTGCTCACTACAGTATAGCCTTCTAGTTAAGATATGCCCGATGTAATCGTAGTGTGACAGTTACTTTCTGATTGGCTCTGAGGCCTGTTCCACAGGGGAAATATGTGTCTGATACTGTAAAACTGGCTAAAAGCCTGTGGCTTAGTCTATCACAGGCTCTATGTGGAAACCCACTACTAGTGTTTTGCTAAATGGATATATAGATATATGTATATATATACATATATATATACATATATATATAGTCAAATTGTCTTCTGAGTAATGTTTACATCAAATGGACTAGTGCTGATCCCAGCCTTGTTCAAAGCAACTTCTTTTTACTGCTTTTTTTTTCTGGAATATTAAACAATGATCAATGGTGTTCAATGTCTCAGGTTGTAACAACATCAGAAAACAAAGAAAATGGAAGACTATTTAAAAAGAGTAAAGATATCTCAAAGAGCTTTCAGAGAATAAGACTCATTCAAAAATTGTTTATTTTTCTCTTTGTATATTTGTCTCTGATTTAAAATTCCAAACCATGCAAAATGGCACACAGAACAAAGTAAGACACATTTCAGTTTCTTTTACCCAGGGAGACCACCTCCAGGCTTTTGAAGCTTTTCTTCCCCAGACCCAGACTAGTTTATAAAGCACTACAGATTCTCACATGAAGCCATTCAGACACTGTAAGAAGGGCCCTACATATGCCCTCTTGCACACACACACACACACACACACACACACACACACGCATGCACACACACACACTCATACACACAAACACACACATGCATGCACAAATACACGCATGCACACAAATGCACGTGTGTGCACACACATGCACGCATGCATGCATGCACACACACATATGCACGCATGCACGCACGCACGTACTAATAATGCATGCTTAAAGTCAGAAAGTAGTCCATCTTAAGGTTTGAGATAATACATTACATCATGGCTGTTTTGAGGGATGTTTAATAGGTCACCATTATGAATAATTTTGTAAAGAATGACCTTAATCATATATTTTTGGGCTTTCTTTAAATTTTTTTCTTAATAATTATTAAGTAAATTGTTTTCAATAGAATTTGTTCATTCTACTTTTTCTTTCTTTCCCATTTTTTTTTTTCATGATTTGGGTTTGTTTGTTTGAGATAGGGCTTTGCTATGTCTCTCTGGCTGTCCTGGAACTCACTATGTAGACCAGGTTAACCTTGAACTCAGAGATTGCCTGCCTTTGCTTCCCAAATGATGGGAGTAGAGGTGTGCATCACTACATCTGGCTATCCTTATTTTTCTTAAGACGCAGAGGAGCTCTTCCTTCTGGATGACAGTCTTTTATTCCATATTTCAATATTTGCCTTTTCTATTATCACTGAACCATATTTAAGCTTAAATTTAAAATTTTATGGTATCTTCCATAGTTCACCTCTAACAAAATCTCATGTCTCTTGCTCTCAGTACTCCCCAAGCCGAGACACTTCCTCATCTTTATTATTATTATTATTATTATTATTATTATTATTTATTAATTCTTTTTCTCTTTTTTTCTCCATACCATAGCTTTGGAAAGGAAGGTTTTGGGGACCTGCATCCCCATCCTGCCCCCCCCCCCGACTTTCCAAAGTGTCTGGACCTATTATTGAAAGCAAATCACTTTACTAGTGATTCTCCAAACTCTAAAATCATCCTACAGAGACATTTAGAGGATCCCTTATGGTTCTGATAAATTCATTTATTATCCAACTAAATATCCTTTTTACTTAGCATTAAATTTGTCTGTGATGAGGTTAGTGAACCACTGAAGTGAAAGTTTCTGGTTTCTTTGGAGATTCAGTTGTACCATGTGATGTTTTTCTGGAAACTGTCTTACGAGAGGATGTTTTTGCAGAAACAGACACGTGGGAGGACATGTTTTGCTGAGAACAAGCATGTGCTGTTTTCTAGAAGCTGCCTGGGAGAAGGGCATGTGATGTTTTGCTGGAGTGGATGCTTGGGAAGGTGTAAATATAACCCATTGGGCAGTGGATAACGTTCTGTGGTATTGGTGCGCCTTGCCACTCTTTCCTGGTCCTCATTTGTCATGAGTTCAGAGAGAGAGAAATGCCACCAAAGAACTTCTGGTGGCGTTCTGGCAGCTTTTTGTCACCTTCTCAGACTCAGGCTGATTGGCAGAGCCTTGCAGTTTCTTCTGGACTGACCTACTGTTGCTGAGTCATGAGTGGTTTTTTGCAAGTGGATCAGGCTGCCGCTGCAGATTCAAGTGAGCTAAGCTGCTGATATCCTCACAATGCAGATTGGATTCGCTCCAAAGAACTATTTCTAAACAGATCCACATCCTCCTTTGCTCTATTAACCCTTCCTTTCCACTACCTCTGGTGGGTAGTGGGCTAGAAGGGAGGTTAAAGCATTTAGGAATCTGTATTAAAAGTAGGTTTTGAAAAATATAAGCCCACAGCCCGTTCTTTATTAGTAGGTAGAATGAGCAATCCCTAGGGCATGGTAGGCTGGGGAAGCTTGGGTATTTCCGGCCTCGGGCTCTGGCTCCCATCCCTGTAGTAGGTACACCAACAATGGCTCCTTGCTGGCCAATCAGCATAAATTATGTAGCAGACTAGTTATCCAGCAGGCCTCTCACTCTGCCTAAGACTGGTGCTTCTGTGGAAGGCAGGAAGTGGGAGGCAGCATGAGGCATGCTTCTTCTCATTAAGAAGAAGAGGACTTGAGATGTCAGGGGAAAGGAAATGAGTTGAACAGATAGTTTTGCTGCTTTTTTTTTTTTGAAAGGACTTTGTTATACAGAACAATTTAAGGAAGGTTAAGTTTAGTTGTTGGATGTCAAAGACACTTTTTAGGTTTACTTATATTTGAAACTTTGTTGCTAACTCATAGAGTTCTAAACTTGATTTCCTTAAACATCATTGCATTGTATTTATTTACTTTGTGTGTGCATGTGTGTGTGCCTGTGTGTGCACACAGGCACAGACCGCATGTGTATAAGTGAGCGTAAAGGGCAGCAATTACCTCCCTTGTTGGTTCTTGGATGCTGTCCACCTTAGTTTTGAGACAGGGTCTGTCAGTGGGACCTAGGCCTAACTAGTTAGGTTAGGCTGGCAAGCCAGTGCACCAACCCAATACATGTACCTGTGCCTGCCTTCTCAGACCTAGGCTCACAAGCACAGCTACTGTGCCTGTCTTTTTTATGTTGTGCTGAGGATGAACCAGAGCCTCACCTTGGGAAATGAGCAGGATGTCAGCTGGGCTTTCTGCTCAGCCCCTAATGCTAAGCTTTCTCTGGTTTCCCTTTTGACACTGTTACTATTGGACACATTGTTAATCTCCACACTAAGGCAAAGTAGGACAGGCTCGTGCAAACACAGTGCTCCCAGCACTCTGGAGACTGGAGCAGAAGGAAGTAAGTTGGAGGGTAGCTTGGACTGCCTTAGCAAGACCTGGTCTCCTGAAACCAAAAACAAACAAATCAAAATAAAATTTAAAGATAAAGGCAAAGTAGAAAGGTGCAGAAATAACCCTGCAGTAAGAAAACCTCCGGTTCCTAAAATCTTAAACTCATAATAAAGAAGCAGAAATTTGATCACGATAGGTCAAAAGGAGACTGACTCTCACCCAATGAGATCGTGTGAGCTTTTGTTGGTCTGTTTGTGTTTTGGACTTCCTCTGCACCAGTGAGTGTTTGGGAGGTTTGTTGATGTCGAGGTCCAAGAATAGATTTTTATGTTTTGAATTGCTATGCAGTAGTCATAATTTATTGACTCTAAGATGTATTTGACTACAAAATGTGTCATTATCTTATGCTTTACTAAGAATTCTGATCTGCTTGAAATGATATGGGAGTATCCATTTTCCAATAAGGTTAATATGTTTTTTTTAAAAAAAGTATCTTAGAATCAGTGAGATGGGATTTTTTTCAACACACAGAAAAAAAGAAAATTGATATTTTTAGCAAGCAGGGTTTTTTTTTTTACATAAATTATGTTTATTTTTTATTTTTAACTATGTGTACATATATGTGCCTGTCTGAAGATTTACGTTTGTGAGTACAATGCCTGCAAAGCCAGAAGAGGCCTAGGGAGTTACAGGCATTTGTGAACTGCCTGAGGTGGGTATTGGGTCCTCTGAAAGAGCACTGGCTACTTACTCTTAACAGAGCCAACTCTCTATACCTAGCTTTTTTTCTTTATCTGAAATATTTAACTGTGTGTAGAACACAAATATCTCTACCTTAAAACTCTACTTAGAGAGTTGTGAAATAAAAATATTCTTCCTTTAAAATTGTATTTATGGAGTTGGAAGTGTGGCTCACTGGTGAAGAGCTTGCTTAGTACACACAAGGCCATAGGTTCAATCCCCGACGTTATATAAAAAAAAAGAAAAGAAAAAAAAAGAAAGAAAGAAAAAAAAACCTATCCACCAAGTATGGTATTTCCAAAAACAAATCTTCCTCTATTGTGTTTTAAAAGAATTTCTAGTGTTTTACTTTTTCTTCCCTGAGTAAAGCTATGTAGTCTTTGCTTCCCTGCCCCCACCAAGGGACCTGGAGATTCCCTACTAGGACCTTCTGCTGACCCCGCCCCCCGCACGCCCCTCCCGCCAATGTATGGGGAGCTAATAACACTGACACTCGCTGCAGGCTCCTCAGCAGAAGCCTCTCATTTCCAAGGGAAGGTTCGAAAGGTTCCTCTACTCTGCAGAAGTGGATTGCATCACCTAACATCGTCCCTGAGTTAAAGCTCCGCCCCACTCGACACATTGCTGCCCATGCCAGATATCTGACCTCTGAGCTTCCACCTCCCCTGTTTTCTGGGTGTTGTTAGTGGCCTCTTGCTTCAAGATTTATGGAATTCTACCCGAGCAGCTTATGATTAACACTGTCGGACCTATGCTGAGGTCACAGTGGCGTGTCGGGGGGGTGGGGGTGGGGGTGGGGGTGGGGGGTGGGGCGGGGCTGTGCACAAAGGACTGTGTGCTATGAACGTTGCTTACAGTCTGGCCATCTTTAGTGACCTTTTAGCAAGCCTTCTTCCATTTATTTTACCATATAACATTTTGCATAATTGGGATCATTTTTATGCATCCTTTGTGTGTGCAATGCTTCCCTCGCCCAGCATCATGTTATGCAAAATGTGTTGCTAAAGGCATTAACTATTTGCCAGTTTCAGTTTGTTGATGTCTTAGCTGGTCCCTTATGCATTGTTATTTGGACTTGGGCTGTATTGTATCTATTTTATTTCTACCATTCTAGATAATGGTGAAGTGAACAATTTCCGTATGCAAACTCCTGTCCATGTTCGAACTGAAGGATGTCGTGGCTTTAACGAAATTGACTTGCATTGTTAAAAAGGGTGATGACAGTTTGTAATTCAAGCAAAGAAACAAGAGTAAATATGGAGCAATGGATGATTTTGTGTAACATAATGGTATTAAATAGAATATGGTTATATATTATTAATGTTATTAATGTTATGTACATTAATGTTAATTAGCAATACAATTATAACTTATATTTATATATCATACACACAGTAATTAATATATGATAATATATTGTTAAATATATTATATTTCTACATTACTAATAGAGTTTATTTAGAATCAAACATTATAAATTTAGAAAATCATGCATAGTATTTAGAGACTATTGTGATACTATTTTATTAGTCCAAAATTGAGCTAAGACATGAAAGCGTCCACTCACTGGTGGTAATCTCAGGTGTGTCTAGATCCAGGAATCTCTTGTCTTCTCCACCTAGCGGTGGAGCCTAGTGGTGCCTGGCTCACTTACATGTGCCCCATCTTCTTCCTATAAGTGATAGGTGTGCGCAAATCACTCTCAGATCTATGTGCTCTGAAAACCAAGCAGACATTTCCAATTTTGTTTTTCTTCTCTATCTGAATTAATTCCCAGGACCTCTCTTGCCCGCGTGCAGTTTGCCTCCTCATTCAGTAAGACTGGCACCAGCAGAGATGCAGACGCAGAGGGTCCCAGGGAGGAAGCGTGGCCGGCCTCCACTTCACTCCACACGGGTGCAGATGGCAGTTCATAACCTTTATTCTGCTTCTTCTGCCCCTGTGCCGGCAGTGACAATCCCAAAGAAGAGAGGACGGAAACCCAGGTACAAGGTATGCCTCACCATCTCCGTAGGGCTGGGGCACAGGAGGGAGGGGTGGGGGCGCTGGGAGGTGGTGCAGGGAGTGGGTCAGGCACAGATCTGCTGTAGAATGCCATGGATGCCAGGGGCCTAGGTAAACATAGGCTGAGAAATACTTCTCTCAATAGAGTATGTGACGGACAAAGTCTCGTTGGGACACCGAGGCACACACAGTATGCGGTTGTGTGCTTTTTTTTTTTTTTTTTACAAGTGGAGAAAGCAAATCACAGCTTTTCTGTGGAGAAGCTGTAAGTTGAGCAGATTTTAGGGCTGTTGCTAAACACATATTATTAAGCTTGCATCTAAATGAGAGTGTCAGGGGCTGAGCTGTCCCCTGACTATTCTCAGCAGGGTGGCTCTTGAAGCCACTCCTAGAACTTATTCCTCATCTGTGGTAGGGGTTTTTTTTTGTTTGTTTTTTGTTTTTTGTTTTTGTTTTGTTTTGTTTTGTTTTGTTTTTGTGGAAGCAGCTGATATTCCTGAGACATTTAAAGTGATGCCATAAGTAGGCCAATGTCAAAAGATGTAATAAAGCTTTCTGGACAGAGATTTAGCACAGGACTCCTGGGGCTTAGATTATAGTTTTCTGCTTATAAAAGATGTTGATGTCCAATTTGGCTGCCAAGAGGCAGATCTATAGCAATCAGAGTCCGGAGAGCATTAGAAGGACTAACAATATGGAGGGAGAGGGTATGCGTGGGAAATAGATCCGATGAGGTAACTCCAGTCCTATAACCCAACCCCAACCCAGGGGCCAGCCCCTGTCTATGACAGATTAGGAAGGGCTGGTTAACTGAGGGAAAACCGAGAAGTTTGTTCTCCGCCAGCCTCTGGGCTTCAGAAGAAGAGCATCAGTAATTGTCCCCCACATAGTTTTCATGAAACAAAACTGGTGTTTCCATCTTGAGACCTGAATTCTGCAGCCAAAATGCAAATTGGCAATTAACTCTTAAGTATTAGGAAAATGTATGGAAATGATTTCAGGTTAGCAGAAAGAGCTTATGAAGAATTCAACCTTGATGATCCTTCTTCTTTGCAATCCCTTCACATGCAAAAAACAAACAAACAAACAAAACCCACTTGTGGGGAAAAGGTTGTTGGTTATTCAAAATTACTTTAGTTTTCTCAACCTTTTTTTTGTCTTTCGAGACAGGGTTTCTCTGTGTAGCCCTGGCTGTCCTGGAACCCACTCTGTAGTCCAGGCTGGCCTCGAACTCAGAAATCCACCTGCCTCTGCCTCCCAAGTGCTGGGATTAAAAGCGTGTGCCACTACTGCCCAGCGTTTTTCTCAACTTTTTGAGAAGTCATTTATTTATATTATATTGTATGAGAGTGTTTGCTAGGATGTGTGTAGCATGTGTGTGCAATGCCTGAAGAGACCAGCAGAGGGCGGTGGGCACCCCCCAGCCCCCTCCCCCTCCCTCCCACCCCCCCCCCCCCCCCCTCCCCCCCCCCCCCCCCCAGCCAGGAGAGAAGTTACAGATGTTTGTGAACTGCCATGTGAGTTCTGAGAATTGATCTTGGGTCCTCTGCAAAAGCAGCCAATGCTCTTAATGTCTCAGACGTCTTCCCAACCTCTTATTTAATTTTTCAAAAAGTGTGTGTGTGTGTGTGTGTGTGTGTGTGTGTGTTCGTGTGCGCGCATGCGCCATGTGCCCACAGAGACCAGAGGCATTGGCGTCTCCTGAATTTGAGTTACAGCTGGTGGTGAGCCACCTCATGAGGGAGCTAGAAACAGAATTTGGGTCCTTTGGGAAAGCAGTATGTGCTCTGAACTGCTGAGCCTGTCTCTAGCACACAGTGTTTTGTTTTGGTTTTTTTTTTTTTTAAAGCTCTTCTTCACCAACTCTTCTATGAGGCTGTTTTTCTGACAGGGAAGCCCCTGTCTGGAAAGCTCACAGCAATTTAGCTTTAGGACTGTGCAGTCTGGTCTCAGCAGCTAGCCTGGGTCCTTGCGCTCAGTCACCTAACTTGTGCCATTGCTGGAGTCTGGGGATTGTCTTTGGGGGCGGGGAGTGGAGCAGGACAGGATTTGTGTTTAGCAAGTCCAAGTTCCAAGAAAACAGTAAAACTTCGCTGGCCTTCTTCCTGGTCCCCTGGGGGCTGTGACCCAAGAATGAAAATTACCAACAGACACAGTATTTCTTGGGCCAAGAGAAATGGCAGTTCACCCACACAGAACAAACCTGACTTACTTTGCAAGTTTCTTCCCTCCTAAAAGGGGATTTTTCAGTGTCCCTAACACTCAGGGACACTGCTCAGCGTCCCTGATTTCCAGGACACCTCAGAGCAGTACACAGCTTAGGTTTGCTGGCTGACACACAGAGCCTGCACAAAGCTAACAGGTCTGTTTCCACCTCATGTTGAATTTCTTTTGTGGGAACGAGAGGCCACCACTGGTTTTGAGCCTACTTCCTCCATACTGAGGAAGATGCAGGGATCTCACTTCAGACCACGCCCCGAAGGCCACGCCCACAGGCCATTCCCCTCAGGCCATGACCCCCGCAGACAACTCTGTAGGTCTTAAGCTTTGTGTCCTAGAAGAATAGTTCCAAATCTGTGTGACCCTGTCACCCATGAATGATGACAAAGGGAAAATAAGAGCCATGTGAAAGTCTTTGTAAAGCTAAAATGATTTCCTCAAAAGATTACCCTTTATTCTAAAATATATTTTGGTGAGAGAAAGTTTTTGAAGCTCTGGTAATTTAAAATGTTCTCAGTTGGCAAAACAAAGTTGCTAACTGTCTTAGTCAGGGTTTCTATTCCTGCACAAACATCATGACCATGAAGCAAATTGGGGAGGAAAGGGTTTATTTGTCTTACTTCCACATGGCTGTTTATCACCAAGGATGTCAGGACTGGAACTCAAGCAGGTCAGGAAGCAGGAGCTGATGCAGAGGCCATGGAGGGATGTTCCTTGCTGGCTTGCTTCCCCTGGCTTGCTCAGCCTGCTCTCTTATAGAACCCAAGACTTCCAGCCCAGGGATGGCACCACCCACCAGGGGCCCTACCCCCTTGATCACTAATTGAGAAAATGCACCACAGCTGGGTCTCATGGAGGCACTTCCCCATCTGAAGCTCCCTTCTCTGTGATAACTCCAGCCTCTGTCAAGTCGACACACAAAACCAGCCAGTACACTAACTGAGGTTCCTCAGTTTTACTTTGGTGACATCCCATTTTACCATTAAGGACAGGTGTTAGCATCAGGACATCCAAAGCCTGTGGCGATGCATGGGCGGGTCCACAGACCTGCTGCCAGGGCAACAGCCACCATATTCCCAGAATCCATTGGGCTCACCTCCCACCTTTACCTGTGGCCATTATGTCACAACCCATATATATATATATATATATATATATATACACACACACAGGGAACATTCCTCCATCTTTCTCTCTCTCCCCCTCCTCTCTTTCCGCGCCACTTCCCCCTCTCTCCCTCTCAATTAAACCTCTTACACATGAAACTGTTTGGGCCTATAGTGTGGTATTTTCTGACTCGACCTGCCATTCTAACACATCAACAGGAGTCTAATTGTAGAAGAGCCAGCAAGTAAATTGCACAGTCTCACTCCATTTACCAAATGGACACTAATTTGGCAATTTTAACTCTCTGGGACACAGTTGGGGAGGCAGAAGTTGGTTTCGTTTTGTTTTGTTTGTTAAAGTGACTAAGCACAGTAAGCTCTTACTTGGTCTGGCCTTAATGATCTTGTATTTTATTACTAAGAACATGCTTGTCAGGCTTTGATACAGTGGTGCGGGTTTGTATTCCTAGCTGTCTGGAGGCAGAAGAATTCTTGGAGTCTGTGAGTTTGAGATCAATTTGGGTCAACAGTAGGACCCTGTCTCAAATGGATGGATGGATGGATGGATGGATGGATGGATGGATGGATGGATG
>JADRCD010205295.1:0-12377 GCA_019843815.1 Montemys delectorum | reverse complement strand
ATGGATGGATGGATGGATGGATGGATGGATGGATGGATGGATGGATGGATGGATGAATGAACTGAGAAAGAGACAGACAGATAAAATTAGAGTAGGGAATGGATGTGTTGGAATGGGGAAGGGTTCCATGAGGAGGGGAAGGGGAAAAGAAAAGGCAATCTGGGGTAAGTAGGATCCAAGTGCATTAGATACGTATGAAATTACTTAAGAATAAATAAAAATTATTTTTAAAAGAAAGAAAGTCTTCCAGTGCCCTTCATCAGAGGCCCTTTACATTTACCGTAAACACTCCTTGCAAGTTCCATTCTAGGAGTTTCTACCCTTAGATACAAAGAAGAGGTTATTTGGAGGGGGAAACACTGAAAGGGTAACAATAACTTGATACAATCTGATAGTATATTAACACAATAAACACTACTAACAATATTACAAAATAGCCATATTGCTAATGACGTTGTAACAGTAATCAGCTAGTGATAGCGAACAGTATGATTTTGAGTCTTTGTTGAGCTTTTTTCTTAGAAATTCTGAGCATGTTTCTTCTGTGTCCTGGGCCTATGGCAGCTGATATCTCCCCAAGTGTGTCTGTCGGTCCCCTCTGTCCCTGCATAGGTAGCAGCTCTGTGAGAAACTCACCGGCATCTCAGGCATCTCACTTCTGGACTTGAGCCTGGCTGACAGTAGGTTGTCTGAGTGCTTCTGAGACTGAGGCCAACACAGGTCAGCTTTAGAAAGCTTCTGAGACTGAGATCAGCTGTAGAAAAGGAAGGATCAAGCTGGACGGCAGATGTCAGTCCCCTGCAGCTCACAGCCCCTGCCCCATCCTGGACCATCTGGCTGAGGCTCTTGTGTATTGAGCCTGCTGCCGTCTTACTGGGATCTGCTCACCACTGAGTCTTGCTGTCCACTGTCACCTTGGGAAAGGATGAAGATAATCTCTGAACACCATCGTTTCTAGAAAGAGCCATACTCTGTCATGCTGACGGCCTTGTTCGTTTCAAAGGGAATATTTACCTCTTAGCTTCTCAGCTGGGCCTTCGGCAGGCTAAGTCCCTTGTATTCCATGACCAGGAAACACCTTGATCTCTGTAAGGATCCAAGAGGGGCTACATGAAGCAAACCCTTCCGTCCTGTAGATGCACTGACTTCACTATCTTCAAGTAGTGGGACCGCCATCTTTTTTGTCAGGGCTGTGAACTAAAACCCAATTTGAAAACAAACAGGATTATATTTCTTTGTGTGTCATCCACCACATAACGGTCATATGTGCGACACGCTTGGAAGTTGAATCAGCCCTTTGAAGTCTTTCTCTTCACATGCTTAAGTCTGTAAACCAATACAAGAAACCCGGTCGGAACTTGTAATATTTGCAAAGGTGCAGGTGACGCTCTCCCCATCCTGTCCACTCAGTAAATGAACCCGAGCATGGGGGCAGGCAAAGTGAACCCATTTGAGAGCGATGTGTTTTGAGGACTTGTTACTTTTTTAAGTATACTAAATTCAACTGTAAATCCATGCACTTCAAGCTTTAAACAATAGCCATGCTTAACTTCTGTTTTAGTTTTCATTGCTATGACAAGACACAATGACCACAGTAACTCATACGGGAAAACATTTAGCTGGGCCTGGCTTACGGTTTCAAAGCGTTAGACCATTATCATCATGGCGGCTGGCATGCAGGCAGATGTGGTGCTGCAGAGGTAGCTCTGAGTTCTACATCTGGATCTACAGCCAGAGGTGGGGGAGGGGGCTGGATGTGAGAGAGAGAGAGAGAGAGAGAGAGAGAGAGAGAGAGCGCCTGGCTTGAGCTTCTGACACAGTTCTTCCAATTCCAACAAGGACACACTTTCTAATAGTGCCATACCTCATGAGCCTATGGGGGGCCATTTTTATTCAAATACCACAGCTATCAACTTACAGGCCTTTCCCAAGATTATATAGTCTCTTCCTATGGAATAATACGAGCCGGGTCTGGCACCACATAAGTGTGTTCTCTTACGCTCTTCTGTCTGTGGCAGTGCCTAGTTTTCCCTGTTTTTTCATGATGGACAGTCTTGAGGAACTTCATGGGAGGTCATACAGTTGTAATCTGTCTAGTGCTTGCTCCACATCCTAGACTGGATGTGGGCAGGGACCACAGGGGTAAAGCGGCATCCCTGCTGAACTACATCAGAAGCACCTACTTACCGTCAGTGCTGCCACTGATGTTGATTTTGATCCTGTGGCTGAGGTGGCTTTTGTCGGGTGTCCCCCTATAAACTGCCCCGTTTCTACACTGCAGTACTTGGAAGGAATTCACTATGCACATCCAGGGCGTTGAGCTCACCTACCGGAGAAGATGTAGATGTTCTGTTCATGAAAGGTTTGTTCCCCTTGGTTATTTACATTGCCAGACACTTACTTATAGCGGATAGACTTGTGGACATTTATTATATACGTACTTAGTGCTATAATGAGTCACTACACTGCCTCTCTGTTGCTCAGAGTGGTCCAGATCTGTGCGCTGGAAGCTCTTTCAGCCAGAACCTTGCTCCTTAAGATATATCAATCGCTGGTTGTTTATGTTAATATCTTGTTATCTCTTGGCATATTGAGATACTTCCAGCTTATTCTGTACTCCCCTGTCTTAGTCTTGGCACTATCCATTTTGGATAGACGTCCCTACTCCTTTTCTTGAAGAATGACATGAGAAACCAACACGTGAGCATTTTGTCTTATTTTGTCCTTGAAAACAACCAATATAACAAGTCAATTTTAAAAATGCAAATCAAGAATATCGAAAACAAATGGCCTGCAAGAGAAGAACATGTGCTGGTTGGAATGGATGCCCACATCCATCAGACCACGGACAATGCATTCATATCTGTGTCCCCACTGTTTCTAGACTTTTCAAAACTCATGGTGACTCCCTCTTAAATGTTAGATGTGCACACAGTCTGGCTGTTAAACTCAGTCCTCATTCCTGCAAAGCAAGCACTTTGCTGACCGAGCTCTTTCCAGCAGGCTATTTTTAGTTCTTTATATTAGTCAGTGAAACTTACATTTCTAGACACTAAGTAAATTTTGATTGTATTTCATCCTCCTAAAAAAAAATCCCAAATTTAAAAGGGCATAGACTTCCTATGTGAGTCTAGCTTTGATTGCTGTAATAAAAGGTGGCAGCTGCATAATTCATAAAGGAATGAGCATTTGGTCTGGGGATATCGCTCAGTGGTAGAATGTTTGTCTAGTGGGCATGATGCCCTGATTTCCATTCCTAATGTGTATATGAGCATTCACACACACATACACACACATACACATGCACACACACACACACACACACACAGAGAGAGAGAGAGAGAGAGAGAGAGAGAGAGAGAGAGAGAGAGAGAGGCAGAGGCAGAGGCAGGCAGAGAGACAGAGAGAGAGACAGAGAGACAGAGAGAGAGACAGAGAGACAGAGAGAGAGACAGAGAGACAGAGAGATAGAGACAGAAACAGAGACAGAGACAGAGATAGAGAGAGATGGGGGAGAGAGAGACGAGGGTTACCTAGTTAGAGACCTGGAAGCACAAGAACATGGCGGCTCTGGCTTCCTGTGAGGCCTCCTGGCAGAGATATCCCAGCAGCCTCAGTCTGTGCAGATGTGAGAGGAACTGTGAGCCTCCTGGAGAAACAGAGGCTGGAGTGGAGGCAGACATACTCTGTTTTTGTTTGTTTTGTTTTGAAACAAGGTTTCTCTATGTAGCCCTACCTGGTGCTGGATTAAAAACACATGCTTCCATAACTGGCTAGTCATGCTACCTTTTCAAACAACCGGGCTTCACAGAGATTAACTTGCTTCATCAGCCAAAATCAATTCTTCCTCAAGGTGATGTTCCCCAAAGGCTTAACAGCCTCTTGAAGGTTCTTGTATCTCTTCACGTATTAAGAACCACGATCCTTTGGGAACATACCCAGGCCACAGCGCTGCCCAGTTTGTTTAAAAGTCCCAGCAGCTGTAGAGGTTGGTGTCTTAGACATGCGCTATTGCTATGAAGAGACACCATGACCACAGCACTCCTATAAAAGAAAGCACTTAAAAACTGCTTACAGTTTCAGAGGGTCAGTCCATTATCAGCATGGTAGGGAGCATGGCAGCACACAGGCAGTCATTGTGCTAGAGAAGTGCCGCAGACCGGGGTTTCTTGCGGAGAGCCCTAGTTCCGCAGGATGATGAGAGTTCTGGCCAGGTGTGCACGGGATTTGGCGGTGACAGACAGACACGACACAAGAAGCATAGGATATGAATGTATTTCTTAAAAATGGCATGCGGCTTTTACAATCATTGCAAAAGAGAAATGAAAAATCTGGCAGCTCAGTAGTCGAGGTACATCTGAGGCTACCTAAAATACACTGGGTCTAAAAACAGCAGCCATCTCCTCTGGACTGGTGCAGCACCCCTGAGCTCCGAGCATGCTCAGGTTGCATGGGCCCGGCCGGAGACCTGGGGGGGCGGGGGGGGGGGGGGGACTTCGGGTGCGCCAGCCAGGCAGACAGAGACTCAAATCTCAAATGCCCAATCTAGAATGCTGAATGCAGACTGCTACACACTGTCTCTCACACACACACTCAGCTCAAGGTCCCGCCCATCCTAGGTAAAACGCCCACTATGCTAATCTTCTAGGCTAGTAGAGACTCCTCTCGATAATTCCTAGGAGTGGTTCAGCTGCAGTACTTGACTGAGAATGAGGATTCTACTTGACCTTGCCCTGGGATAAGATTCCCATTCTGTAAGCTTCAATGCCCTACCCACAATGCCGAAGGCAATTAGTTTGGATGGGTAACATTCTTTAAGAAATTCCAAGCCAAGGTTTGGCTAAGGTGTTGGAGCATTGGTAAAGATCAGAGAGCAATGTCCAATTTTGTCTAGCCATTAATAAATCATATCTTGGTGGGCACCTAGCACACGCGTTCGCAAGGACATATTTGGGCTACTTCTGAGTTAGGGAATGCCAAGGAGACATGCAGGAGACTGGCTTCCATGAAGCTTTTGCCTCATAAACTGCTGTCACACAAGGTGTGCGTGGCAATTACTTGGCTGTCCAGAGTGTGCTCATGGATCTGCAGAGATGTCCTACCTGGGGCTCATTAGAATACAGGATGCTCCACCACACCCAGAATCAAAACTGGCATTTTTATGGGATCCACAGACATTGTTTGAAAAGATTGAAAAGATTGAATAGCTTGGGGACTGAGCAATGACTCTTGAATTGTGTCTACCACTGAAAATCTTCTGAAACGCCTGCTGCCTGGACTGCACTCTTATAAAGTGACTTAATTCTTCTGGGGTAGGCTCCCTGCCTACATCACTGGTGAAAAAGAGAAGCTAATGACTCATCCCACCTTCAAATTTTATCCGGCATCTGTCCCCATTTACCCTCCACTGCTGTCCATCACTCTGACCCAACCTAGTGCCAGGTGCAGAGTGACTTGTTGGCCCGGTGTCCCTGGCTTGTCTTTACCAGTTCCATTAGTGTAGACACCATCTTCTCCCCCTTGAAGTTTCAGGGAGACCTTACAGTGGTGGCTGCTCCTTCCGATCCCCATCTACATTGTCTGATGGTCTGCTATAGGAACTCACCACTGAACAGCTAGTCAGCAACCTGGAGAGTGTGCGCGGTGAGCTCATCAGAGAATGGTCCATCTCCTGGTACAGGAGAGAGCCTACAGCTGGGATTCTGCCCAGCACAGAGCTGTGGACAGGGCACTGCCCCGAAGTCTGTGTTCTAGTCACAGGAGTTTGTGTATCTTAACTATTCATGCCTCTCTCTGTTCCTACATCCACTGCCTGGTGCTGTCATTTCCGGGGCAGTGCCAATGTAAGGGTACAGAGCTATCCTCTGAGGATAATCCAAATATGAATTTTGAACGTGAAACTTGAACCTGAAGCCCTTTTCCTGAAGCTGAGGAGTAGGAAGGTGCAGGAGTGTGGACGCGTAGAGAGAGTTAGCAGACATCCGGGGCGGTCAGGGTGGTATAGAGAGCATTTCTAGATGTCCGCCGATTAAACTGACTTTCCTACAGATCAAGTCTCCAGTGCTCATGACCCCCTTGGCCCTGTCACCTCCACGGAGTACCCCGGAACCCGACCTCAGCTCCATCCCTCAGGATGCAGCCACCATCCCCAGCTTGGCGGTCCCAGAGGCTCTCACAGGTACGTCTGCAGAACTGGCTCCTAGATGGCAGTGGTCCTAGAGTAACAGGGTGTCCTTTTATCTTATAGTTATTTTATGAATCTAAGACTTTCTCTGAGGTGTTTATTTCACTGGTGGGTGTGATGGCACATCCTTTCATCCCAGGAGGCAAAGGCAGGCTGACTTCTGAGTTTGGGGCCAGCTTGGTCTACAGAATGAGCTCCGGGATAGCCAGGGCTACCCAGAGAAACCCTGTTTATGAAAAGAAAAGAAAGAGAGAGAGAGAAAAAAGAAGAAGACAAATTTCCCTGAGATAGCTCAAAGAAAGATTTGACACGGTAGCAGATAGGCCGGCCCCCATTCTCTAAAAGCCCACACTTCTTTGTCTTGCAGTTTGGTTATTAAAACCCTTGTATTCGGGCTGGTAAGGTGGCTCAGTAGTCAAGAACACTGGCCTCCAGAGGTCCCGAGTTCAATTCCCAGGACCCTCGTGGTGTCTCATAACCATCTCTAAAGGGATCTGATGTCCTCTTCAGGCATGCAGGTATACATGCAGACAGAGCACTCCTACATTAAAAAAACAAAACAAGAAACCCTCTGTTTTCTGTGAATGATGGGTTCAACTGGTTGCTTTGGTGTATACAAGTGAGAACAGTGGCTAGATCCCGAGTGTGCTCACAAGAGTGTTCACAAGAATGTGTCCATTCTGCGTTTGTAATTCCAGTGGCTACCATATGCTCCAACCCAGTCAGTGTAACACACATCCTAATTCCCCCCCCATATTGATGATGTACCAACAACTTCATCTTGTAACAGTAGTTAGATGGCTATAAAGGCACACACACACACATACACACACACACACACACACACACACATACACACCCCGCCCCTCATCACAACTTCAGTCCTTGCTCCCACCCACTACATCCTTTAGCCTTTTAGCCCCCACCCACTATCGTATAAAGAGCAAACCCATTAATACGGCTGAAGAAGCTCTGTGAGTTCCAGCCCCACCCCTACCCCATGATTCTACTCATCAAGTGCTGACCGTGGCCTCTTAGCATATTCTCTACCTCTGTTTGGAATGAGCTTCCTGTCTAGTCACCCCATTGCTGCCTACACTCGGCTCAGATACGCCCTCCAGAAAGTTTAGCATGAGCAATCTTGCCTCTTGGACCCCATGCGGTAAGCATGGGGTCTCACCTCGGCAGCTGAGAACCTAACATCAGAGATGAGGAGCAGAGCGGCCAGCCTTGGAGGGGGATGTGAACTCTTGCGTTCAGAGGGAATTGTCTCCAGGTTCCACGGACGGCCCCGAGGGCAGATCTGTGCCATTCCTTCAAGCACTTCAGCCTCTGTTACTTCAAGAGTGAAGCCATAACCACGCCCAGCCTAAGCTTGTTTGAGCGCATGGGTGGTGCTGCATGCTGTCACTGTCCCAAAGCCCTGCTGGTCACCCCCTAAAGTCCTTAGCACCCCCATGAGACAGTGACTTCTGAGGAGAAACTCGTAAGATAGAAGGACAAACACTTAAGAGAGGCCATTGAAGTATGAAAGATAACATGTCCCCTGTTATTAACATTCCATTTTACTTTTCTCTCGTGAAACTTCTATTTCTCAAATCTATTTTACACCATCAACAATATTCATGAGGCAGAGCCTTACTATGCCACTGGAAGGGGAGAAAATAACATTTCCACCTTACTTTGCAGATAGTTTTTCTCAGGAGACAAGCTAGGAAAATCTACATTTGCTAAGGATTTGGCATTGGGAGCAGAGAAGAAATTGGGCTTTTCTAAGTAGGTCACGATAACATTATTGCTACTTTTAATTCTTCAAGCAGCTGACTTGACAGTAGAGGACAAGACGCAGTCTGTCAGAACAGTCTGGAGTCAGGCTGACCTGTTGGGCAATTACTGTCAAATTACAGGTGAAATAGTTGTGAGTGGGCACATATGTTATGTTCTTAGAACAGAAGTAAGTTGAACTTCTATGCGCTAACGCCTTGTATCTGAGCCCCTCAGCCAACTGACTGTTATGCCAATAGTATTTATTATTATATTCATATAAATATAATAATTATTATTTACAATTAAAACCCAGTGGGCAATCTTCTCAGTAGAAATATTTTCTCTAAAGAGAACTTACGGTGATCTCTGAGATGGCTTAGTGGGCAGAGGTGCTTGCTGATAAAATAGCTTGGTGATCTAAGTTCAGTACCTGGGACCCACAGGGTGGAAGGAGAGAACATATTCTCTCAAGCTGTCCTCTGATGTCCACATGTGTGCACCATAGCATGCCTGATACATACACACACACACACACACACACACACACACACACACACACCAATGTAGGGAATGATGTGTGTTATATTTTCTCTTTTCTTTGTAAAATTCATTACACTCCCCCCTGTGATCTCCTGAAAATTTATTGAACAACAGAAAATCAGTTTAGAGACATTCTGACACTTTTCTATAGATTTATGTTATATAAATATGATACTTACCTATAAAATATACACAATACATTAATAGTTAAAATGTCAACATACAGAATTTATGTTCAAAATGTCATAATGAGATATATTACTTTATTAAATAGTTAAAATATTAAATAGAAGGCTTGGGGGCTTGAGAGGTAGCTCAGTGGTTAAAAGCTCAATGTTTTTGCAAAGGAGGTGGGTTCAGTTCCCCGCACCCACATGGTAGCTTACACCAGTCTGCGATTCCAGTTCCAGAGGATCTGACATCAGATTCCAGGACACTACATGCACATGGAACATGGGCATACATATAGGCAAATGCATGCACATGCCGTAAAAATAAGTCTGGAATTACTGATGGGTTTGACCATTATTTTCTGGAATTGTAAATAGCAGTCCCATTGGAACGTCGTACTGCTTCGAGAGTGATCAGTGTCACAGAGAAATAGCCAGTTTTTTTTGGAGGAGGAGAGAGATTTTGTCCTGTACCTACCCAGATGAAAATACCTTTATATACGTCGCCCATATGGGCCATAGTAGTCTTGTAGTCATCTGCTGTTCAGTTGGGGTTTTTGTTGTTGTTTTGGCTTTTTGTTTTGTTTGTTTGTTTTTCGAGACAGGGTTTCTCTGTATAGCCCTGGCTGTCCTGGAACTCACTCTGTAGACCAGGCTGGCTCCACTCAGAAATCTGCCTGCCTCTGCCTCCCAAGTGCAGGGATTAAAGACATGCGCCACCACTGCCCAGCCTTCTGTTCAGTTTTACACAGTTAGGTGAGACCCAGCTATTCCTCCCCCCACTGCCAGGAGGTCGCCTCTAGGGCAAGCTCAGGTAATTGGACCGTGCAGCTTTTTAGCCTCTTTAGGGTCTTACACTGCGAGGATCAGTCACATGTCTGCCTTTGGCAGCTTTCCCAAGGCTGGGCCAGGTGCAGGCCTACAGTGCTCCCCCCATCCCCCATTCCTGCCCCCCCCCCCCGACTACGCAGCCCGCAGACCTGATGCACGTGCAATGCTAGACATCTCACCTCTGGCATCCTCTGTGTCTACAGTGTGCCTCTACATTAACAAACAGGCCGATGTAGGGCCGTACCTGGAGAGGAGGAAGCTGCAGCAGCTTCCGGAGCGCCTGGGGCCCGAGAGGCCCGCTACAGTACTGCAGCAGGCGGTGCAAGCATGCATCGACTGTGCGCACCAGCCAAGGCTGGTCTTCTCCCTTGTCAAGCAAGGATACCGAGGTGAACTGGTGTCAGGTAAGGTCTGAGGGGGGTGTGGGAGGGAGGCTAGGGGTCTCTCTGCAGCCATCCCCGATTGGGGACTGTGGGTGTGTCCAGGGCTTGTCTTTTACCTGCTGGGCTCCAAGTCCTCGGTGAACTTGTGAGCACAATGTCCCTTAGGACGACTTGAGAGACAGCTACCAGACCTAGACATCAGGATTGACCTTCTGGGTCCTCCTCCCCCCTTGACTCCTTCTCCTCCCCTGATTTCCAGCACTGTTTTCTCTGCCTTCCACAGTCGATGTGGGAATAAAATCGTATTTGTCCTTTGCTCCTATGTCCAAGTCCAGGCCCCGTAGGACTATGTGAGGTACTTCCAGCTCCCTCTCAGACTCTGGATCACTTCTCTCTCCTCCTGTGTTTAGCTCCGGTTGGATGACTCCTCTGCTAGTCTTCCTGCATCTTTCAGCTATTCTCACACCCCAGGACCTTTACGCTTGCTGTTCCCGTCTTCTGGAATGCCTTACCCTAGTGGTCCGTGCTTCAGGCTCCTGGACATCCTTTAGGGTTGCTCCTCAAAGGTCGCCTTTTCAAGGTCCTCTCTTCTCCTGACCTTGTTCTTAGCCCTCACTACTATGGAGTGAAATAGCAAAAGAAATCTCACAATTTCAACCTTTGTGGGGATGAGTGGGGCTCACCTCTTTAAACAGGGTTTCAGCCCCGACCCGCCAGCTTCCAGGGGATCAGATTTGCCTGTACAGTGGGAGGCACAGGGTGCAGAGTCCTGACTCTTGACCTCTTTTGCCTCTCTACTCCACGCTATATAACTCTGGTCGCTGCCTGGATCACCAGTCTTTGCATTATTGAAGATACATTGGAGAGTTAGGCTCGTGTTTTCTCTGGCTCAGCATGGTAGCTTAGCACCAGGGGAAAAAAAAAAAAGCAGATTTCCTGGCAATGGGCTGTAGGGTTAGCAAGGAGAATCAGTCATGGGAATGCTTGCCTGGGGCCCCAGAACTGCAGGAGTATCTTGAATTTGAGGCCAGTGTGTGCTACATAGAGAGTTCTAAGACATCTGTGCTACATTGTCTCAAAAACGGAAGGAAAGAGATAAAAAGAGGAGGGGAGGGGGAAGGGAAGCAAGTGGAGGAGGAAACCTTGGCTATGTATGTCCAATTGCATGTGTCTGACTCAGGGGGTATCTAAGGGCTTTAGCAGATAAGACAGGAGGACATGTGAACAAGGGAGGGGAGGAGAAGCAAGTCCAGGAGCTGCTCCTGGAACTCCTCCCAGAGTTCCTCCGCTGCTCTACCTCTGCCTTCCACTTGAGCAACCCTCTTACCCTGTCCCCTTTCCATGCTGCATAGCAGAGGTCAAGACAGATCTGGGGCCGAGGAAGGTCCCTTGTCTCTGTATTCGTTCTCTATGTTGCCACCTGTCTTAAAGACTCGATAGTCCAGACCCTGAGCTGGTCTGTCCTGAGCCAGGCTTTCCTGCCCTTCCTTCTCTGTGGCCTCAGGGCCTTGGCATTGGAGAGAAGTAAGACCAGAATGGATGCCTTTTGGCATTCTGATTGGCTGAGGGTGTGCCCAGGAAGCCAGAGTGGACCATTTTTTCCTGATGTCTTGGAGAATGCTATAGCATTGATCCAATGCCTCTTGCCTCCGCCCTGAGGCCATGAAGTGCTGAGTAGGTTCTCATGGTATAGTTGGGAATGGAGGTTCAACAAGGCCACAGGACAGCATCAATGTGGCCCAGAGAGGAGGCTCAGGAGAAACGGTCAGGTGCCCACAATTAGCACTTAGAAGCTGATCTTCAGGGCACCGCTTCCCAAACACCCTACAACATAGCACCCAGGATTTGTTCATATGGGTACTGGCAGAATCAAGGGGGAACCTAGAGGCTAGAAGAGGTTGCCTGGATCCTGATACTCTTAATAGTTGAAGGGAGCAGCACCACAGAGCCCCACCATCCCTCCCAGCACACCTGGGATGCTCTGCCTTAGCCCTCAGCCCCCAAGAGGGAGAATTTATGAACTCAGTAGTTCCACAGCCTCTCAAAAGAGATGGGATCCCTCCCATGTGTGCAGTCCCATGAATATTCATAGAACACGTGCATGATTTAATGGGTAGGCCCGAGGTCCCAAGATTCTCCTACCTTGGAGCAAGTTTCTGTATCATTAAGCCTTTTAAGAACAGAGAGGACTTGCAGAGTTCTGGGATAGCATGATGACAGGCCTGTGGCTGGTGCCTGGATCAGAGCCACATGGAGTTTTAAATAAAAGCCATATGAACTGAAAAACCCAGCCCAGGTCTCTCCCCAGCCTTCTTTCCCATCCTCAGGGGCTGGTCAGGAGGCCTGAGAGCAAATGAGTGCCAAAGAAGGCCTTACCAAACTGAACAGTGCTACACACGAGAGCGGGCTCTTCCGATGTCTGCTTTTAAGGAAGACTAGCTCTGGCAGCCTGTGTGTGTGTGTGTGTCTGTGTGTCTGTGTGTTTATGTGTGTGTGTGTGTG
>JADRCD010205294.1:0-14121 GCA_019843815.1 Montemys delectorum | reverse complement strand
TGCATGCCCTCGATCACACATGTGCACATGCCTGTGCTCATGTGTGCATGCATGCACACACACAGCCCTCAAAAGGCTGACTGTGTATACACAGGCTCCAAATTGCTATGGGCTGCTCAAACTGACAGTCTCATTCCCACTGGGCTGCTGCCGTCCTGGCTGCTCTCCAACACTCTACCTCAATGCTCTTGGTGTCAGGCATTCACTTCCTTCTGTTTAGCTCCACGTCCTCACTCTCCAAATGTCTTGACTCCCACCCCCAACCCACGGCTGAACCAGGGACCTCTGTGCCCCTACAGCCCTATCACATTTAGCTACACAAATATGTCCCATAAAGCCAGCCAACTCCCTTCCTCAGAGTCCTCATCGCAGACAGACAGACAGCCCTAGAGGCAAACACAGCTCCAGTGGAGCAGCTGTAGGCTGCTAATGCAGCTCAGGGGGTGAGTGCTTCCTAAGCATGTGTAAGGGTTTGCATTCACTCCCCCACTATCACTCAAAAACAAAAGAAAAATGGAACAGAGAAAGGATACCAGAGACAGGGAAGACCCTAACACCCCTTAAGGACTCTCAGCCTCTTGGATTCTTGGAAGTCCCCCAATTCCAATTTTGGGTCAGACAGCATATTCACTTTATAGCTGGCTCATGTTGAACTCATATATATATATATATGTCGTGTTCTTCTTGAATGTGGAGATATCCCCCTGCCTCTGCCTATTGAGTTCTGGGATTACATATCATGTGCCACTACACCTGTCTCTAAGAATACTTTTCGTCTCCCCATAATACAGAGCATTTAAGAGACATCTCCCACTTCTTTCCAAAATGAGAATGATTTGGATGGGGCATGGGGTGGAAGACAGCGTTGACAACTGAAAAACACGTGGAGTAAGACCATTGCCTCTCAGGAAGATCCTCCAGTACAAGACATGCTGGGGACTGACACCCACACTGGGTTTTACCAGTTCACCAACCATCCATGGCTTTCAATGGACAAAGTCCTGCCGAGATTGGCTTAGTTGGCAGTATTGAATCAGCCTGGGAAACACTATGACAGAAAGAGCCAAAAGTGCAGGCTTGCTGCCTTCTTCCTCGACAACCCTGCACAAGTTCCTTAGTAACAGAGATCCCATCCTTGAGGTAGTCAGTTACAAGATATTAGCTTTAAGCCCTGCTTTAAAAAACCCTAGAATGGGTTTCTCACAAGGACTCCCAAATCCTCTACTTGACACCTAGAAGTCCATGAACATACTAAAACATAATGAAAACAAAACAAAAAAAAATAACAACAAAAAAACCCACACTGCTCAAGAACCTATGGGGAGTTTCCATCATCTTTCACTTGATTTGTTCCCAGAAGGGATTGCCTTTCTCCTGGGAAGCATCCTATGCAGGAGTTCTTTCAGCAGAGAGCTGACCAATGTGACATCATCACATGCACCAAGGCTTCCCTTATCCCTCCATGGCATCTCCTTCCTTGCTGTGGATCAGTCTCCTAGAGAGCTGGAGGATGTGGGAAGGCTAGGATCATCTCTTCTTCTTCCTCTCTCTAGTTCTACATCATGGATTCAGCTGTGATCTCACTGCTAGGTCCATGATGCTATAGCAGGAAGCCCCTGGGTGTTTTTATTATTTACATACCCCACTGTTCCGACCAAATACGTGGCAAGAAGCAACTTAATGAAGGAAGGAGAAAGGGTGGGATGAAGGTAAGGAGGGAAGAAGAAAGGAGGTAGGGAGGGAGGGAAGGAGGTGGGTAAGCAGAGAGGCAGGAAGGCCAGCATTGCTGAAGTGGGCAGGAGACAGCAGGGAGCTTGATTCAACATGGACCATCGAAGGAGCAGTGAGACAGAGTGAGTGTAAGGTCACAGGGAGTGTGGGAACATTATTCACACTGCAGTGGAAGTGCACAGGAGAGGGATCGCCAGGTTCTCACCAGGCTCAGGACCATCCATCCCAGTAGCTCCATCTCTGCAGGAATTTCACCCCAGCTCACCTCCCAAAGCAGACAATGGGCTCTGGAGACCAAGCCAAGCACACAGTACATTTCCACAAGAGCAGAGAAAAGTTCTCACCCTCACCCCTAGACCCCATAGTAGAGGACCATAGACATTCCTCTTTTATTCAGCTGCTGGTCTCATGGGCACTGAGCTTGTATTAAGTCATGTTCATTTCTAGACTTAAAGGGGAAAAAAGCCCTGAGGAGCAGGTGGTTAGAAATTCAGTGTATTTTCAATGTCTTTGGGTGCCTGCTCCATATCCCTGGGGGCTCCAGGACCATGATGTCTCCAACATTGTCACAGCATACAGCAAGGCTCAACAGTGTAGACAGTGAGGACTTCATGAACTCTGTCAAGTACTGAATAAATTGCCTCTAACCCAGCATGCCATAGAATCGATGATGATGATGATGATGATGATGATGATGATGATGATGAGGTTGATGATGTCAGACTCCAAGCCATGCAAGGAGCAAGTCCTGAATCAGTATGACCCATGAATAGGAGCTTGAGACCAAGCCTGAGGGAAGTGCCACTGTGATGCTTTGGACCCCAGCAATGAAAAGGGGGGTCATTTGAATATGTTGAGCAAACATATTCAGATGTAGTGGTGTAATCCTGTCATATCAGTACTTGAGAAACCAAGACAGGAGGATTGCCATGAGTCCCAGGCCAGTCTGGCTTACACAATTAAAACCTGTCTTGAAACCAATGATCATCCACAACAACAAAACAAACAAAAGCCAAAATAAAAGAAAAAATGGAAAGAGAGGAGATAAATGAGGAGATGGAAGGGGAGATGATGGAAGAGGCAGAGAAGGGGAGGAGATGGAGAGGAAGAGAGAGAAGAGAGAGAAGGAGAAGAGAGACAGACAGAGGGGAAGAGAGAGGGAGAGAGATAGAGAGGCAGAGAAAGAGAGAGAGAGAGGAGAGAGAGGAGGAGGAGCAGAAGAGAGAGGAGGAAGAGCAGGAGAGAGAAGAGGAAGAGCAGGAGGAAAGAGAGGAGGAAGAGCAGGAGATGAGAGAGGAGGGAGGAGAGAGAGGAGGAAGAGCAGGAGGAAAGAGAGGGAGGAGAGAGAGGAGGAAGAGCAGGAGGAAAGAGAGGGAGGAGAGAGAGGAGGAAGAGCAGAATGAGGCGAGGGCAACAGGAAGAGAGTATGGAGGAAGAGGAGAAGGGCAGGGGAGCTGTAGCCTGCAGCCCAAGCTTTGCTGAGGGGTGTCGTCTTGTGCAAGCTTGCTATCTAGGCCAGTAAGTCATCTGAGGGAAAAGCCTTTTATTCTGCTTGTCCCCCCTTTGAACAACTGAGAGGTTTTCCAAAAGGTTCCGTCCTCCCTTTGATTCAGAGCCGCTGTCGATGGTGTTCAGAGGCCTTAGGGGTAACAGGTACATTTTAAATGTGTGGAAATCACAAATAAATTGGATCCAGGATTTACAGCATTAGCAATGCCTTTGTTCTCTGGCATTGATGCCTGGCTTGTGGACAGTGGATCTGAGCAACCCCCAGGAGCCCATGGAGATGGGGCAGGAACAGATGGTTGAAGGGAAGAAGAGGTGGAGCAATGGAAGGGAATAGACTGGTACCCAGGTCCTCAGATGCACCTCACTGGCACATGCTTCACATCCTTCTTCCAAAATAAGACCCACTCCTCTCTCCCATCCCCCATCCCATCCCTGAATCCCCATCTCCCACATCCCCATCTCCCGCATCCCCATCTCCCATATCCCCATCTCCCCCATCTCCCTCATCCCCATCTCCCACATCCCCATCTCCCTCATCTCCTGCATCCCCATCTCCCACATCCCCATCTCCCCCATCTCCCACATCCCCATCTCCACCTGCTGCCTCCACCCTTATCCGAGTCACCCTCAGTCCTCTGTCAATTGCTTCAGTAGCTTCCTGAAGGTTCACCTTGCATCATCCCCATGGGTCCCTACTCATGCCCATCAAAGGTGATCTTTGCAAACTACGGAGCTTCTCCTGTGGCTCCTCGTGGGAAACATTCAGACAGCTTCCTGTAGTGTTTAGGGTTATCTGGGTTCTGGGCTGTTGCGGCTTACAAATCCTGGCAGGGACGGCCCTTGCCCTATGTTCTTTTGTGAACCCGCCTCTGTATGGCAGGCAGCTCCTTAGAGTGGTCCCCACTTCATGATGTGGGAAGCTTTGTGAAGTTCCCTACCCTTGAGTGGGCATTGAACAATAATCCCTACACCTCAGAACTGTATGGAACCACGGTAAGAGGGTCTCTCCGAGCATCCTTACCCCATAGGAGACCTCCTATCAAAAACCTCCGTGTATGGTACTGGAAGGACAACACCTGAGGCTGGCCTCTGGACTCCATATGCATGTGTACATTCAAGCACACACACTCTCCACCCTCAAAGATGTACTGACCCTTGATCACACACATACAATTTTAAAAAAACCACTTCAAAGCATTTCTAACACAGTCTGAGTACCCCTAGTCATCTAGTACGGTCTGAGGCACCCGGATATCTAGCAGTGACAAAGTCACAGGTTTTATTAATCCTGTTATGGTCTGTGTCTAAGTCCATACTCAAGGGGCACACCAGATTTCAAATAAAAATTGAGTCAAATTTCAGAAAGAAGGAGGAAATAGCAGGGAGTGGCAGCAGAGTGGGCATGGCTTTTTCATTTGGGATGACAGAAAGTTCTAGAACTAGAGAGCAGCAATGGTTACACAGTTGTGTGGAGGCACTCAGAGCCTGATTGAGCACTTTAAAACAGTTCACCTAGTTAATTGCATGTTTTGATGTTTTAGAGGTTTTGTTTGAAGTTTTATTTTATTCATGTATGATGCTTTGGCTGTACACAACATGCATGCAATGCCCACAAGGACCAGAAGATGGCACCAGATTCCCCCCGAATTGGAGTTGCAGATGGTTGTTAGCAACCGTATGAGTGCTGGGAATCAAATCTGGAAGAGCAGATGTGCTTTTAACTGCTGAGCCATCTCTCCAGTCCTGCCAAGTTATTCTTTTTATCATGACAAAAATCAATCCTCCAACTAGAAATGATGGTATGGATTTTCCCACCCATGTCCATAGACACCCTGCCCCCAAACTTTGTACATAGATTCTAGGTAAAGACCCTAGTAGATGATCTAGAATATTCTAGATGTTTCCTTAGCCTAGAAGATGATTTCAAGCTCTGCTCTGAAACCTGCTTTGACTATCCAAGAAACACTTGCAAAGCAAGGTAGGGTGGGAGGTGGCCGGAAAGAAATCTGTCACGGAAAAGTAGGCAACCTCCACAACCAGGGACCTTGCTTTCACTCACTCCTCCATGGCCGGTGGGTGGCTTTTATCTTCATATTGTATCGGAGTGCTCATTGGGTAAGGGGTACCTGGAGGATCTCACAGCCTATGTGTGGAAGGGCTGGACTTGAACTTGTGAAGCTGACTCCATGCACTCTACTACATCAGAAAGTCTTCCATTCCTTCCTATTTCCACTTTCTACCCACAAGTGGGACCTCTTGCCGTCTCGTCGGAGCAGGAGGTTTAGCTTTCAGTAAGGAAGCAATGAGACAGAGCTCACACTTAAACCTTGTATACACCTTCGGGGATGGATCCTGGCCTTCAGTCACTAGCCTGCCCTGGAGAAGTATCTGAAATGCACAGCCCTTGGAACCCATCGGCAACCAAGGGTGCCTCTGAGCATCACCAGGTCTATGGGCTGCCTGCTATGCAGCCTTTCGAATACCTCTAAAGCTACCGGGTACGAAGTGTGCATGGTCTCAAGCAGAAAGCAATGTCTGAGCCCACAGCCTGGCAAGACAGAGGCCTCAAATGCCCTATAAAGGGCTGGTGCCTAATTGTAGAACTCAATTTTGTTTTCATAGGAATCAATTCGGAAGGATTTTCATTTTCAATTATTCAAGAACATCCAATTTTCCCTCTACACCTCAGCCAGACTGGAGGAGAGAAATTGCATATGTCAATCACCCTGGCAATCCGCTGGCCAGCTTGAGGTCACCCCACAGCCCCCTGCACTGAGGGAGTATGACTAAGGTGTGGGAATGCACCATGACAAATGGCCGCACCACATGACTCTTGACCTGAACTCAGAGATGCTGTCTCCTACTTGTCCTCATGTCAAGACAAGAAACAGAAGTCTCCATGAGAACAGTACATTGAGGGAGACATGGAGAATCAGGACCTCTCTCCCCCATCCTCATCAGCATCACAGAGCATACTGCCCAGGCCCCCACAATCCATAAGGATGCAGAGGTCAGGTAAATCTAGAGCAGACTCCTGAAGCTCCTTCCTTCTCCTCTTCCTCCTCTTCCTCCTCCTCCTGTTTCCATGACACCAAGAAATCTACCTTATACGTCCTGTTTGAGACAGGGCACGATTGTAGCCCAGGCTAGCTCTAAACTTGCAATGTGTTTAGATGATGTTGAACTTTTGATCCTTTTGCTTCTGCCTCATGAGTGCTAGAATTATAGATATCCATCACCATGGATGGTTTTATGAAGTGCTAGATACTAAACCGAGGGTCTCTGGCATGTTAAACATGCATTCAATTGTTCATCTCTAGCCCTACAAACAGCAATTTTAAAAATTGCAAGTTCAGGAACTTAATCATGACAGACAGCACCTATGTCTATGAACACTGCATTGAATACTTGACATTGATGATTATGAAGATCCCATGCTAAGTGTCCATCCCTGCCTAGTCTACATGCATGTGTGTGTCTTACTCCAAAGTTAATCTCCAATGTACAAGCCCTGGGAGGCTCAGGAATTAGGATGAGATGCTCACAAAAGAGAAATCACCTCAGAGAAGCCTGATTATCCCATATAATTAGGAGGCAGGAAGACCACACATCCGAGGCCTGCCTACGCTAAGGAATGAGTTCAAGACTAGCCTGGACAGCTCAGTGAATCTCAAAACACAAAATGCAAAGATAGCTGAGGAGTGGGCTCTGTGAAAGAGCAGCTGCCTAGCGTGTGAGGGGCCTTGGGTTCTGCTCTCCAGCACTAAAGAAAACAAGGAGATGGCTGGAGGGAACCAGCCACTGATTCTTGCCTTTCTGCCCTCTGCTACACGAGCATGCAGACAGAAACCTCATGGAAGAGACGGAGTGGCCTTCAGCAGAGCCCAAATCTATTACTGCCTTGATCATCAACTTCCTTGCCTTTCTGAAGGCAGGGAAATAAGTATATGTTTAAAATTCCTCTGTGAATCTCCTGGTCCTGAGCATTTTGTTCCAGCATCTAAGACTCAGAAGAACACAGTAGCTGGGGGGGGGGGGTGCAGGGGGGGATAGAAGGGGGGGGCGGGGGGGGGTAGAGGGGGGTGCAAGGGTGATAGATGGGGAGTACAGGGAGTGATAGATGGGGATGTCTCTTGTCTCAACAGCAGTGACGATCACACAGGCAGATGCTTAGCCCTCAGCTCCAAGAGATGCGGACAGTAATCATGTGAAGAAGGTGTTAGTGTCTCAGATCCCAGGAAAGTGACGTTAAACGTGGTGAGAGTTCTCCAGCATCCATCGACCAGCTGTTCAAATTGAAGCAGAATGACCATTGGGTAGATACTGTTCTGCTCTCTGTTTATTCTGGGCGTTTCTCTGCATCTCTCTGAGGGATTCAATGTTTCCTGGAAAGCCTCCCAATTTTATGATTAAAATCAGAAGTGTCAGGGCCCCAATTTGAGGGTGAGAAGTCTGGGAACAAAAGGGCAAGTGATTCGCTTGAGGTCTCCCAGGTAGGGGTGGGATTCTTCACCCTGGGGGTCCTCTAGAAAGCCAGTCTTCTCATCGGATTATATTGTCTCCCTTCACACCAGCACCATTAAATGAGGACTGAACTGGAAAGGGCTGGCTGCCGGAGCAGAGGGTCCCGTCTGGCAGTGAGAGACAAGGATACTAATGGGTAATCCCCAGACCCACACTCGCTATGACGGACGTTCCCGTGTTGGCTGTGGCCTTGGTTCTGGTATCTGGGGTGCTTTCCATTCTCTCTGTCAGAGGAAAAAGACACGGGCTGCAACAAGGAGTCACTGTCCACTTTGAGGAATGAGTTTGCTCCCGGGAGAATGGAGGCGGGAGAGAGCCAAGTGGAGGCATCTGTGGAAGGCAGGTATCAGGAACAAGGGAGGAGAGAAACAGACTCTTGCGGGTGTCATCTGCCAGGTCCTTGCTATCCCCTAAAGGGGGTCTCCTAAATGGATACCATACAGGAGACTCACCTTCAGCATTTGGAGCAGTGTTTGGGAACCATGTCAGGAAGGGCACAGCTCCAACCAAGCTGGAGATCAAGGCTGCCTCTGATTAAGAAATTGCCTCCAAAGCCAGGGCTGGATCCAGACTGATTGTTTAACAGTCTGATCCACTTAAACCCTTGTGAGACAGGAGCGTGAGGTAGACAGGCGGGGCCTCTGTGTCAGCTGGGGCTCTGCTGCAGTCATACCACAGAGATTCAGGACACTGATGGACATTCTTCAGGAGAAGATTTCATATCTCACTCACAAACAAAACAAAACAAACAAACAAAAACCCTATTTCCAGAAGGTTCTAAAAATTGGCTGGCAATCACACAAAGGGAGCTGGGAAAGAAATTAATCTGGTGACAAGAAGCATGGTTGGCTTCCTTCCTTCCTGCCTGCCTGCCTGCCTGCTTGCCTGCCTACAGGGCCAGTATAGGGTATAGGTGCTGCCAAGGAGAGCAACCACCACACCACACTGAGCATGGCTTGTCACCAGTCAGGGGACACAGAGTGAGCCTGCCTCACCCTGTCTCCTCTTGGTCCTGTTCTCTGCTCCTGATTCCTTTTCCTAATGCTCTCATCCCACAGATCAGGTCTCTTCAGCCAACAACACTGGGCTGGAAGGTACCCAGGGCACCAGGTCATAGCGGGTAGGTGGGAGGCATCCTGGAAATGGTGCCTATGGAAGGGGACTTCAGAATTAGTTGCAGTTTGAGCCCTGACTGTTGGCAAGTAGAATTAATAATAACCTGGATTCCTAGAGGTATAAGAGATATTCAACTCAACAGGAGGTTCCATGGAGAGGCATGGGTCCCATTGATGGGGGACTTGGTTTAAAGTGACCTGAAGATGGGGATGTCACCCTCCAGGCAGACATCCCAGCCTAAAGAAGCACAGGGGCTTTAGAAGAAATTGTTCCAAGGCAGGTGTGGCAGCTCCTACCTGCATTCCCAGTACTATATAGACTGAAGCAAGTTCTAGGTCAACTTGGCTTACACAGAAAGTACCAGGGCAGCCAGGGCTATATAGGAAGGCTCTGTCTAAAAGATTAAAAGGAGATGACCCTGAGAAACTCAACTAATAAACTGCTTGAAGACCTGAGGTAGATCCCTAGAACCTACATATACGACCTGGTGTGGTAGCATGCTTATACTCCCAGAACAAGCCAAGTGGAGGCAGGAGGATGGCTGGTGCTTGCTGGACAGCCAGTAGAGCCTCTCGGTAAGTCTCAGGCCAGTGTAAGACTCTGTCTCAAAAAGTAAGATAGCTGGCACATATGGAGTATTAGGATACTCAAACTTGCTCTCTGGCCTTAATACATCCACACGTGTGTGTACCTGCCCCTTCCTCTCATGATTTTCAACCATGTGACAAGATTACATAATTAACATAATTAGAAGGGTGACCCTCCATGGCCAAGAATGAAAAAGACAGGAATGTCAGAGTTATTTGGTGGTGGTCATTTTTCTATCTCCTGACCCTGAATGTGTCACATTGAGAAAATATCCCAAAAATATGTGTTGCAAAAAAAAAAATCGCATCTAAGTCTTATAAGATAAGAAATCAGTTAACAGAAGACCCAGAAGACAACCAGAGCAAGCAGGGGAACCAGCCTGAGCAGAGGTCCAAAACCATGACTGACAGGAAGTGCCAGATAGTTCAGCCTTGAGGTGATGGGAAGCCCATAAGGGGTGATTGACAGATGACCAGGCTCCTGGCAAACAGAAGCAGACTGTGAAGGACCTGAATTTCTGAGGCAGAAGTCTGTTCTGCATTAGTCAGGAACAGCAGAGCCTCTGCAGGGCTCAAATAGAGAAGCCCTCAGCCTGCTTCTCCTGTGGCATCCATCACTCTCCAGCAGAGGAGCAACATGGCTGGAATCAGAAATGACACACAAGGAGATGATGCTTAAGTCCTAGACATTCCCACCTGAATACCTTTTCCCACCCCAAAATCCACATCGAAATCCTAACCTCCAAACTGATGGTATTTATTTAACTTTTGTGTGTGTGTGTGTGTGTGTGTGTGTGTGTGTGTGTTCACCAGTGTGTAAGCCTGTGTGTAGATATGTATGCATTTGCACGTAGAGCCCAGAGGTCAATGTCGAGTGTCTTCCTCTTTTGCTCTCTACCGTCTCTTTTGAGAACAGGGTGTCTCATTGCTCACCGGACGGCTGCACTGGCTGGCCCGCACTATGGCCACAGGCATATGGAGCTACACCCAGCTTTTGTGTGGGTGCTGGGGAACCAAACTCAAGTTGTGCTTGCAAGTGGGTTCTTTAGCCACTGAGTCATCATCCCAAAGTGATGTTTGGAGTTATAGTATGTCAACGACTGTCAACTTAGTTTGATTGAGCGCCCCCTAGAGGATTGCTGAGGCACATTCTCAGGTGTGTCTAATAAGTGCTTACCTAAGGAAAGAGAACCTGCCCTGACTAGAGACCCAGATGGAGGATAAGGGAGTCAAGAGGGAGATAGCAGGCACAGACATTCATTCTCTTCCTGGTGCCTATTCACCCCCTCTCCAGCTGCCACTGAAGCTATGGTCTATCACCGCCAGTGCAGAAGCAACAGAACCAAGAACCAATGTCTCTGAAATCATGAGTCAAAATGAACTCTTCCTCCTTGGAGCCATAACATCACAGGTTTTGTCAAGAAGATTCACAGCACCTGGGGCTTGTGGGAGGTGCTCTGCTCTTGAGAACTGAATCTTTACAAAATAAATAACATCTATAAAAGATTATTTTGGCATTGAAACACAATGTTGCCATCTATCAAGTGCAAGTATCAAGTAGTATCAAGTAAAAACAAAACAAAAGAAAAAAAAAGGAAAATCTCATAACGTTTTTTTCTAAGTTTACAATTTTGTGTTGAACTGACCTCCTAGCTATCCTTGGCTGCAGGCGGCCCTTGGCCTGTGGCTTGGACACACTTGCTTGGGAGTAATTTGCTTCTTTTTTAAGGTGGTGGGAGACAGAAACCAAAACCATTCCTTTAGGAAGTACACCTCACAGAATGGAGTCAGCTAACTGCTGGTATCGTCCATCTTAAATTTCCAGCCTCCACAACTTTAAAACATACATTTCTGCTATGCATCAAGACCTAGCCTGTGGTGTTTTGTTACAGCACTACATCAAGACAGGAAGAAAACAAGAGCAGCAAAGGGAATAAAGAACAGGAAGTGTGTCAGAAGAGTGGAACGGGTTTAGAGATAACAGAGGAAGAATCTGCAGACTTACCCATGGGCTAAACTGACCCAAGGAGACAACCAAGGATGGTGGTGTGACAATCTGCAGAGGAGCCACATAGCGAGACCAGGAAGCAGAAGAGATGTTCTTTCTAATTCACATGCTGGTAGTGAGTCACACGTGGGAGCCAAGGGATGATGTTATCATGTAAGATACATTAGCCATGGGCAGTGGCCTTGAATCCTAATCTCAGGTCAGACCCCCTTCCTTGTCCATTTTGGTCAAGATGTTCCATTTTCTCCCCACCACATCAAAAGCTCTTGGTAAATATTCATCCTCTACTAAGAAGTTAAGTTGGTGGGTAAAGCAGTTGACTTGCAAGCAGAAGGACCTGAGTTCAACTCCCAGGACACGCACAATAAAATGCCAGTGTGGTTATACATGCTAGTAATACCAGTGGAAGATACAGGTGTGTCCCTGGGATTCAACTACCAGCCAGGCCAGACCACTTGACACATTCCAAATCAGGTAGATCCTAGCTTGCAACAAGAAGGGTAGATGGCATTCTTGAAGATGACCGACCTTCATTTGCACACACATGTGCATATACACAACACATACACATGTAAATACAGACATATATGCACATCTGAATGCACACACACACACACACACACACGCACACATACTCACAAGCACACATACCCATGCATGCACAGATACATGTGCATATCCACACAGAAAGACAGCATGGGGGTAAAGACAAAAGAGTTGTCCTGAGGTGAACCCCAGATGGAATTCAAGTCTGTCTTATTGTCTTACTGACTTACTAGCAGGTGGGCGGACCTCCTGTTTCCAGTGTTTATTCACACAGGAGGAGTAGAGAGGGAAGAAACGGTTTCCTTGGAGTCTCAAGGAAAAGAACACGTACACGTTAGAATCTTTCTCTCCACATGGCTCTGGGGCTGCAGAGCTGCTGCAGAAGGAACATCTGAAGGAGGGGCAGGGTCCATTGGAAGTTGGGATTCAAGCAGTGTGCCATTGGGGCCTGATAAGAAAGGGAGGGTTGTGTCTTTTCTACATGGAAAGGGCTGGTTCCATGGCGGGGGTTGTGGGGGAGACTAGAAGGCACCTGGGAGACGTTTGTAACAGGCAGGAGTCTAGAAGTCAGACATCATAGCTAGGCTTTGGGGCTGGAAAACCTGTCGAGTGTCGTGCTTCCTACTCAATTATTCAACTTGATTTCTAGCACCTATAGTGGATGCTCCCAACCACTTTGTACTCCAGACCCAGGGGACCTGCTCTCCTCTTTGAGCCCTGGGAGCACCTGTTCCTATGCACACAGACACATAAAAGTACAAAAATAAAAAGTGCTCAACGGGAACGCTGTAGAGCAAATTCACTACAGCTGAGCTAGGGATAGAGTTTAGGGGGCAAGTAGGGAGACGGGTCAGTCTACCTGTTTCTGAGATCCTAGTGTCCTCCAGCAGGTTTATCAGAAGACACCAAACAGGCATGAAAGGTGAGTAGCACCATGAAGAAGTCACAAGGTGCTCATCACAAGCCACTGACAACAACTTAGGGCCAATGTCATCAACATCCAAGAGTCCCTACCTTGAGAACAGAAGGCTCACTCAACTCCTTCAGCAGCAGGAATGTGGTCACATCTAAGGGTTCTTTTCTATTGAGAATGCCCAAGGCCATGATCATAGCACAATCGTAGTTATCGAGAGATTCAACCAACAGAACCCAGAAGCATCCCACTACCCATGTGATATCCCTACTGCCCTGCAGGCTTCAAACTTCAGGCAGTCCTGGGCTCTGCCCCCCATCTGAGTTCATTAGTGAGCCCCACTGCGGGCTAATAGCAACACCAATTTCTCTGGGCTACACAGTTCCAGAGAAGGGATAATAAATGTGTTCGGAAGTGTGGGTTGATTTATTAAAGTGCATTGTATTGCAAGGGTTTTACAAGAAGATTAATTTTTAATAAAGAAACCTATTACCTCAGTCTTCGAGGACCTTCACACACCTAAGAAAAATGATTCTCTTTGCCTCCGTGGAAACTGCCAGAGCTTGTTTTCCTGGAACAGTTGGCTTTGTTCTTTCCAGCTCCTCCTGGGAGAAGGAGATGGACATTCTGAGTGGGTCCTGGTGGGCCACAGAGCCTCTTTTTGGTCCATTAGTGACTGCATGTCCATTTTCTAGGCCCATATCTGTCATGCCAGCTCAAGCTCCAGGTTAGCCAAATAGATCCTTTTCTAACTGTGAAATGTGTTAGGGGCCAAGTATGTTCCCCAGAGCCTCTAAAAGGGGCTTGCTGGGCATATGGAAGGGTTTGAAGTAGACCCATCTGTGCCCAGTGGTCAGTGGTCATGCAGGAGGACAGTGGAAGAGGACAGGGCAATGGCTCAGTGGGTAAAGTGTTCACATTACAAGCATGAGGACTGTAACATGAGGACCCATGTTTAAAAAAATCAGGTGTAGTAGTATACAATTGTAACCCCCCACACACACACATACACCAGGAGGGTAGAAACTGCCTGACCCTTTTGCGTTCTGCCTAGCTGCCCTAGACCATTTGGTGAGTTAGCAATGGATCCTACCTCAAAAGGAAATATGGATAGTGCCTAAAGAGTGATCTCTATGATTATCCTCTACAAATACACACACACACACACACACACACACACACACACA
>JADRCD010205293.1:0-11969 GCA_019843815.1 Montemys delectorum | reverse complement strand
ACACACACACACATACACATACACATACACACACACATGCACATATACACATACACATGCACATACACACACACACACACACACACACATGCACACACACACACACATACACATACACATGCACATGCACATGCACATACACACACACACACACACACACATACACATACACATACACATGTATATGTATGCTGCAGCTTTAATTGGGCCTTGACCCCAGAGCAGCTTTTGGATGAGGCATGGTGTTGAAAGGTCACTGACTTGGCTTTCCCATGTCTGTCTTTGCAGTCTGGGAAGGCAACAGGCACTGAATATTATGACTGGACCCAGAGATCAGCATGGTGACAGTGGAGTGCCTTCTCTGTTTTATTTTCCCTAATGGCTGTAATCAGAAATCACTCCCTCATTTTTTGAGAAGTGGGAGTCAGTGGTAAGGCTCACAGGTGTCTGAGAATCTGTGAGTCTTAGTAAGATGTCTCTTCTGGGGCCTCCAGAAAACTAAAAGTGCAGAGCTTGCTGGGGGACTCCCTCCACTGGCCCCCAAAATAATCGGGTCATTTTTGTCAACTCAGTTAGTAGCCCATTGGTTCTACTCTTCTCGGCAATTGTTTTTATGACATAGCCAGACCACAGTGTGGTGGCCATCACTGAGAAATGGACACGAGCCTCAGTGACTGCATAGAATAACATAGGAATGCAGGAATGGATGGATGGGCACCAGATAGGGTGGTGACAGTCCAGATAAACCTACCTCTTCCTTGGCATAGGTTTTGATAGAAGGCAAAAGAGATGTATGTTATAAAGGATCCAGCTGTTTATTCATTAGGGATTGAAGATATTTTTGCCGAATCCTGCCTCTTCCCCTTGCTTATTATATTAACTTACCCTAAGCTGTTCAACTTCTTTGGGGCTGCTTTTTTTTCTCTTACATTTTTAAAATTAGCGTATATGGTAACAGCAACTTAACTCAAAGGATGATAGAAAGATTGGATGTGTGCAAGCATTGACTATAACTAGTTTACTTCCCTAATAGTAGGTGCAAGCATTCTGGTGTGCAAGCATTGATGATGACTGGTAGCCTACAGACATGTTTAGATGAGGATGCAGCGAGCATTTAGAGTGCATCATCCACAGGAGAGGCAGTTGCCTTCATGGCAAGCTTCCAAAACTGCCTCACTGATCTTCAGTGTGCCTCAAATTTTTACGATCCCAGTTACCTTTAGCTAAAGAAAAAGTACTGAAAAATCCCACTGGTGCCACAAAGGTGGGGGGGGCAGACATATTGATCTTTAACCACTAATTCTTTCCCAAACTTCAACCAAATGGAGAAATAGAGTCATGTGAGAAGCCTTGACTTTGGGAGTGAGTACACAGGAGGTGGCTGCCTCCAAAACAAGAAAAAGTCCCAGCTATGCTGGCTAGGGGACCCAGCTATGCTATCTATGGGCTTTGGATATGTTAACTATGTTGGCTCTGGGTTCCAGCTCTGCTGGCTTTTCAGCTGAACTTTCCAGTGTCCAGATTAATGAGATAAACATTTTGTTGATATTTTGTTATAGCCCTTTGAGCTAATACGTGCATGGAAGGTAATTCTCAGAGATCCACAACAATAATCGAAGCAATAACAACATTACTGAAATGCTTGATCTCACTGAATAATCACCTTGAAGGGCGAAGATCACAATAGTACTGACTCTTCCCACTTCACAAGAATCAGCACAACTCTTACTGCTCCATATTCAGGGAAATACTTAGAATCAACAGCTATTAAGGAAGTCTCTTGAAAGAGATAGTCTCTAAAGCTGGGCATGGTGGCCCAGGCCTGGAATCCCGACACTCAGGGGGCTGAGGCAAGAGTAGTGTGAGTTGGAAGCCAGCCTGAGCTATATAGTAAGTCTTTATTGTAAGAAAAGGTAGAAAGAAGGGAGGGAGAGAGGATGGAAACAGTGGTCTCAGAACGAGTATCAGGGAGATGGATAGGGTGATAGGATGGAATGGGAAATAGCCTATTCTTGCTACCATCATGCTGGTAGATTTCTGGCTTCCTCTCTCCATTCTTAGTCTTTATCCCCCACCTGTATTTTGTGTGGAGGGGAGCTGAAGAGAAAGAATTTCCCTCCTCCTCAAATCTGTTTTCATCTTGTTTATTCCCTCCCACATTTCACACTCTTGGATGCTGGAAAGCCTTGCCCCCCAGTCACCGCTCCTCAGATCAGCTGTTTACCTGGAGAGATGCCCAACCCTGAGGAGCGAGTGCTGTGCTAAGTACAAATCACCTTTTGTCACTTGGACCTTGCCTAGCCTCGTGGTCCCGTAATAGAATCAAAGTTAGCACAATGTCTGAGGTTGTTGGCTTTCTCCTTGGTAGGAGAGAATAGAAGCCAGAGAGGAGTGGGGAAAGGAACATGTGCAGAACACCTACAGACAGAATCGTATCTGGCCTGCAGAAGAGAAAGGAGTTAACCAGGAATTTTCTTCACAGAACTTACTGAGATCATTTTATGGCTCTGATCTCAAGGGAAACGAGCAGTTTGCACATTTACTGTTTCCTATCAGCCGACCATCTGTAGGCACCACCGTTCACAAAGAGCTGAGACATAAACTGGTCACTTTATCATTGTAATATATTTGGAAAATCAAAAACCAGCTGTTATAAAGCTATAAACTGGAGACTTTATTGCATATTGTTTATCATTACTTTAGTATTTGGAGATCCGTACTGCACAGACTTTGAGATCTATCCGTATTGCCAAGGAGGCCAAAGTTTATTTCCCTAATAATATGCAAATGGAGCCTTTATGCCAGATAATGAATAATCACTTTAGATTAAAGGCTGAATTTTCTTTTAGTGGTACTGGCAGTGCAGATTTTTGCATGCAGTTAATAATTAATTTAAAGAATTACCACTTCAGTGAGCCCTGCTTACATTATTTATTAAGTGTAATTAAAGTATTTATTAGTCAAGTAATAAATGAGGGACAACCCCCAGCACCTTAACATTGTTGTAGAGTAGTCATAGACTGTGCTTATCTGAGCAGCAAGACTGAGTGTGGCTCAAGTGTATTAATAGATTATTGTGATCATTGGAGGTGTTATCAGTATGCCTCAGCCTTGGGTGTGTGTCTGGCATTCAGCCTTGGGTGTGTGTCTGGCATCCCCACTTGGCTTCTGCAGCTTAGTTCATGCTAGAGGAAACCGTTTTTGGTGTTTCCCCACTGCAAATTTGGGCTTATTCATTGAGAAGCAAAACAAGAGGGGTTTGTCAGTTCTAGCTAACATCCTTGCCAGTCTATCGTGTTGTCTGTAGCTCAAAATAGCAGAGCCAATATTGTCATCTTAGAATTTCAGGAGGACTGTGGGAAACATTAGCCATAATTAAGATGACTATGTAATTCACTGCTCCGGGATGATTTTAAGAATGGAACGGGTTTTTCCTAATTATTATGTATAAACTAGGAAGACTCCAAGTCAACCAGGTTGACTCTCCAAAAATTAGCATGGCTTTCATTCACCTAACTAGCTTGCTTTCAGCAATAATTGATTTAAAATAATACAAGAAAGAGAAAGCTAAGAGAATCCGCCTCCGCAACTGACTGCTATCAACAGTTACGATTTTAAGTAAAACCTAAACCTTTGTCTTCAGTTTCAAAAAGCACCAGGAAAATGACCCTGTTGAAGCCCCCACAGGTGACGGAGCCCCTCCTCTTCCTCCCGCCCACCTCCCTCGGTCCCCGCCTCCCTGGCTGGCACTTTCATTCAGGGACTTATTTTTAACACCGTTCTGCTGAAGAGACGGCAAAAAGAGACAGACTTTTATATGAAGCTTTTTAGTTTTTCCAACATTCCCTGCTGCCTTGCTAAAAATAAACACCCCATAGTAAAAACAATATTTTCTAAATAGATTTATGGTTCTATGCAATGGCTGATCTTATAAGCCTGAGGTCACTGACCAAAACCAGCTACTTAGCTCGTGACCCTGTGGAGTACCATGCCAGAAGCAGGTGTAACAGGCAGGCATCGTCCCACCGACCGACCGTCTAGGTCAGGTGGGAATCACGTGAGAGAGTGGGGTTTATTGCTGAGTCATTCTTGTCACCACACCAATGATGCTCCAGCACTCACATCACACTCTGACTTCTTTCTCTTTCCTCTTATTTGGAAGGTTCTCTGGCAAACAAGGGTATACATCTACTAAAGTGTACCCAAGCTGACAATTTCTTAAGCTTACCTGGGTGGCTGGAACTCCCGTAGCTTGGTCAATCCAACTTATTTATCGGCGTGAGCCCCATGCTGTGTCCTACCACCATTTCCTGACTACTTCCCTCATATTAGCCATGGTCGGTATTGTCCCTTCACACCCTGGGAAAAGCGTGCTTCCTGCACGTAAGCCTTGAACTCTCATAGGTCAAAGGGTGAATTGCCATCTTCCTGCGTGTCCCCAGAACTAAGAGGGCAGTCAGGGCTCTCCAAAGTCAGGAAGAACGAGCCAGACTGCAGTCCATCTGAGCCTTCTTTCTCCTGGCTTGCTGAATGCTTCACCTCTCAGAATCCTACCCAAAGGGTGTGGTCACATATCAGGAAAGACTATATCTGAAAAGAAAGATACGAGAATGGATCAAAGTTAAAAGCCTTGGCTGGCATTTGGGGGGGAGGAAAAAAAAATCCAAACACTCAAACATGTATTAATAACAGGCAATGCTACCTGGTCCAAACTTGTGGGCTTGTAAATTGATTTGTCTTCAGGCCCCTTTCAAGCGCTGTTTCTAGGCGACCGACAGGTTGGCCGTATATCATGTGTACCTCAGCACGTGGCCTCGTGCTGAGGCAGCCTCCTCCTGACCTCTTAATCAAGCCAAGAACTGGGGCACAGAGAAGAGATACTCGATCACTTACAGCAACACCCAGCTGGCGTGAGTCCCACAAACCATCTGCCTGTCTCTCTGTGGTCAGACTGTCTGATAATGCCTCCTCCTCTCGTAAGCCATCGACGTAGTCCTCCAGCCTGTTTTTGTTTTTTGTTTTTTTTTTTTTTCAAGTTAGAAAATAAATTGTGTTGCTGGATGTGCTCTGCTTTGCAGAAGCTATGATTCACAAAAGAGGAAGTCAATCTAAGATAGTCGACAGCACCTTCTCTGCTGGGTGGGAGGCATCCAAACTGCTGATCTAGCCTCATTTGAGTGTCACTATTTTATTTCCCTATAAATTTGGCATGGCCTTGTTAGGACATAGCTTGCCATTATGCATTCTCCCATTGTTTTGTGGTTCTACAGGGAATGGCCCTTGGCTTTAGCTGTAAGCCAGGGTCAACATGGCTTCACAGCCTTGTCAGAAGGTAATCAGTCTGAAGCCACGACCATGTGCGAATTATATACAACTGATACAACAGAGATGGGCTAAGCATAACGGTGGTGAGATGTGATTCCCCTTGAGTTGTCAGTACTCACCAAGGTCAGTGATAGATCACAGATACAAAGCAGAGACTGGAAACCAGATGAACTTGAGGGGGAACCTTTGGCCATCAGCATCCTCAGTTCAATAGCATGTGGGAGATAGCATCGTGCTTTCTGAAAAGAGAACACACAGTCCCTAGATCTGCAGTTTAGTGCTCTGACAGCCCATTCGTCATCCCATCAACAAGTCAGTGTGAACTACAGCCTATTTTAGTTTGAGGTTTCCACTCACAAGACCTTGAGATAAAGATTTGAGGGCAAACCATTTAGTTAAGAATCACAGGTAACACTAGTTGGGGATCTTAGGAAAAAAAAAAAACAATAAAGGGGAAGGGACCGGCACTTGAAGCCAGCACCCACTGTGCAGTGGATGTAAACTCTGGGGAAACATTGCTGATTCTAATGGCAAGTAGCTCAGAACCCTTTCACTTGAGAGCTGTCCTAAGTGATAATGCTATGAAACTCGCTACTGTGTTTATGAACTGAGGCTGAAAGAAGGGTGTCTCCAGGTCTGGGGAAGCAGAGCCAGAGTTTTGAGTCCACCCAAGCTCACAGAAGTGCCCAAGGTCATGGCTTGGGGCCCTGAAGTACCTACTGAGAAGGCAAGGAAGGTCTAGGGAACCCACCAGTTGAAGATACACTTTCTACACTCTCGATTCAGTCAGAGAGCTGTAAAAGCTATCAGAAAACAGTCTTAAGGATAAACACTCAACACCACCTCAGGGAGAGAAAAATTATTCAACCATTCTGAGAACCTTAGAATTAAATTAGAATTTGGTCCAGCACATAGTTCATGCCTGTAATTCCAGCATCTGTAGGTAGCTACTAATACCTATGTGAGCTTAATGAATTCCTAGACAACCTTGGATTCAGAGTGATAGCCTGCCTCTAATCAATCAGTCAATTAATAGAATTTGATGAAGGAGAATTCAGATTGTAATAAAAAGGTAATGGGATAAAGTTTATTTATTCTCAAAGTTAGATAGTAAACTCCGATTAATAAATTATTCAATTAAAGCTAGTGAATTCTTTCCTTCTCACTGATGTTTGTATTCCCTAATCTTAGGAATAGTTTATCTACATCTACAGTCATACTCCCAGAAACCATCTCCCACTAACTTGTCTTGCATTTTATTTCTATAGTCAGAGAAATTTAAATTAGATGTCATCCAAAATTCTTTTTCTCCTGTAATTCTTTTTTTTTTTTTTTTTTTTTTTTTTCGAGACAGGGTTTCTCTGTGTAGCCCTGGCTGTCCTGGAACTCACTCTGTAGACCAGGCTGGCCTCGAACTCAGAAATCCACCTCCTTCTGCCTCCCAAGTGCTGGGATTAAAGGCATGTGCCACCACCGCCCGGCTCCCCTGTAATTCTTATGATCACGGGTCATCATCGCATATTCAAGGGACCATGTACTTCGTATTTTGAAAGATCTTTTTGTTGGTTACATGGAACATTGTCCCCTGGGTTGTCTCTCCTTCTACAGTTAATACTGAAACTTTAGGACTCACAGCTAAAGAGTGAAGCTGACAAGATGTCTGCTTGCATGTCCTTATGAGAGCTGAGCCTCTGTGTAAGGAATTCCCTGCAGTTAGGATTTGACACTGAATTGGGGGCAAAGCAGTGAAGTGGATTAAACATGGCTCAGACTCAGACAAGCCTGGGTTTGAACCCCAGCACTTCAATTTACCAACTTCAGTACTTTAAGAAAGTTCATCCCTACCAGTCTCACTTTGCTTATGTCTAAAATGGAGTTAAATACCATCCATACCAGGATAGATTTAGAGATTAAAGATAAAAGGAACAGGGCCTATAAAACATGTACATCAGAGCTTAAGATACTAACAATCTAAATCAAATGAATGTTTCTATTTTTATTCATTTTAGTTTAGTAGACACAAGAATGGGTTTCACTGTAGTACCAAATGCATTTGTAAACAGTACAGTAGGGAAGTCACCTGACTCTACATGATGGTTTAAATACTTCTCTTCACTGGATTGTAATGCTATGCACTAAACTCCTCACTCCTGGGAAAAACAGAATGCAGTATTTCTGACTGAGCACTTTTCATTTTAGTCAGTGTCTACATTTGAAATATAGGATAATAAATGCAACCAAAAGGAGATTAAGCTTTAGGTTAATACCAAGGAAATTAGGATAGAAAGAATGACATTTTGCATTTATTACTTTCCCAATTACTCATGATGTTCTCTCCAATGTCAGAGAATGCAACAACATTTTTCTTTGTGAATTTTCTTCCCTGACATCTATATGGTTCTAACAGTAGGTCATAAGTCATGGCCATGAGTACCAAGATTCTGACAATACAAGGACTAGGTCAGGCTTGTGAAAAATGGCTGTCCGGTTGTATGTAAGAGCTGGAAGACTTTGTTAGTATCCAGAGCGGTGCCTGGAGAATCCTAGCAGCATCAGAGATCTTCAGAGATTACTGCCCAACTTGGAACAAGAATCTTTCTTCTTTGTGGTCAAGAGATGCTACTGCATCTGTGCTCTTACAGCAGCACATGACCCAAGGTGACCATGAACATACTCCACAGTCTTAGATACCTTACAGAAGAAAAGGGGAAATTTACCAAGCTTGCTGAGACCATGCGTGATCCCAGGCTCCTAGATCACACTAGGCCTGAGCAAGACTTCATCCTTTTCACTTGAAAATTCAGACTTATCTACTGAGCCTCAAATGTCAAGGACGCTGCCTTCCAACACCAATGCCTCATTTAGCTGTCCCAAAGTGCCCTTTCACCCTATGCCCTTCAAGTGGATGGAAATCAGGAAGATACACACACACACACACACACACAGGGGAAGGAGGGTATCTCTTGATTTCTACTACCACCCAACCTCAGGGTCACTCAACCCTAGCACAAAATTCACTTGGCCTTAATACTTGTTCCTAGTACTTAGCTTGGTGGTACAACTGTAATTCCATCACTTAGGAGGTGGAGTTAAAAAAAAAAAAAAAAGTAGGGTCAACTTTAAAAAGCCAAAGGTTGAGGCTTTATCTCAGTGGCGGAGGGTGTGAAAAGCCCTGGGCTTCATTCCCAGCACCCAGAAGGGAAACACAAAAGCTAAGCACTCAAGATAGATCCGATTTCAATGCACCTCGAAAAGGAAAAATTAAACAAACAAAACTTCCTAATGAAGAAAATACCAAAATCTAAACTAAAGTCAAAGCTCACCGCACTGCCGTGTGCAGCCAGACTGGAATAAGAGACAACCAAAATACGAACTTGTCAGTAAAATTCTGATGTTTTCATTCATCTTCAAATTTTCAATTAATTTCATTGTCTTAAAGGACTACATTAAGGGCAATACTTATTTTTGCAGTGCCCCACGGTGCATGCCTGTAGTCCCAGCACTTGAAACCCCCAAAGTACTTCCAGAACCAAAGACATTTAGAACAGAGCAGGCCCTCTAAAGCAGTCCAGTCTTCAACTTCTTTCCTCACAGAAGAATCCAAGTGTAGACCAGAGGAGGGAGGTGAGGGAAGCAAGTCCATGCAGCTATTTGGGATCCTCATCCATCCATTCTTTACCTTAAGATCTTTGGTAGTGGTAGTGATGGTTGATGTTACAGATTGGCTTAAGGCCCTATCACTCACTAAATGCATACACAACCACTAACATACTTATAATACAATATACATATACATTCCTAGCCATTATCTTAAGGAGTGTTTATGGAGCAACTATACTTCTTTTGAGATGTTCGGAATAGATAAGTAACAAGAAGACGCTGCTCTTGTGGAAGGCAGATTCTGGTCTGACAAGGCAGGTCACAAGCAATTCAACGCATATTATCTTTACAAGGAAAAAGAAGATCTGTGGATTAAACTGAAGCAGAGTAAGGGGGAGCAATGGAGAGGCACATGTGGGCACCTCATTTTATTTTGTCTGTGTCTTTTGTTTTAAGTAAGACAGTCACGAATGGATTCTCAAGCATGTGGCTTGAAACAAACATAAATAATGTACAAAACAGAGAAAGTCATGCTGACAGGGGTGGTACATCTGGTCTAGACTGGCCTTTCCCACCTGAGTACTGCTATTATGCTGGGCTGGATGATCCTTGGGAAGAGAGGCTGAACTGGGGTTCAGCAGCTCCTTGACCTCTACCTTTCCACCAAATAGCACTGTCTTGACAGATGTGACACGGAAAACAAATCCCAAGGCATTGCTAACTGTCCCCCATTGTGAGTAAGTAAAACTGTCTCCAGCTCAGAGACATAAGACTAGGCTGTGAACTAACTAGTACCCTCAGAGCTCCCAGGGACTAAACCATCAACCAAAGAGCACACATGGTGAGACTCATGGTTCTAGCAGCATATGTATAGCAGAGGATGGCCTAGTCAGTCATCAATGGGAGGAGAGGCCCTTGGTCCTGTGAAGGCCCTATGCCTCAGTGTAAGAGAATGCCAGGGCCAGGAGTAGGAGAGGGAGGGTTGGTGAGCCGGGGGGGGGGGGGGGGAAGAAACAGGGTTTGTTTTTTGGTTTTGGTTTTGGTTTTTTTGGTTTTGGTTTTGGTTTTTGGAGGGATAATTAGGAGAGGAGATATTATTTGAAATGTAAATAAAGAAAATATCTTATAAAAAAAAAATGACTAGGCTGAAGAAGGAAAAAGTGCAAAGGCCCCCAAATAAACAGGGCTTCAGCCATAGGTGGAAAAAGCCATCGGCCCTTGTCAGTCCCAGCCAGCCCTTTGCACCAGATTCTGGTTGGTGCCACCACTGCCTGTCCTTGAATTCACTGCATTTGGGTCTAGGGTCTTCTTTTACATGCAGGAGTAAAAGCAGACACCTTCTCCATATCATGGAGGTTATGGGGTGCTCCGTGCTGTGGGTACCTATCTGTTTATGTACTCCTCTTATCTACTCCTCCACCGTAGATTCTCCCTCTCCCCAGCTGCAGCCCAGCCTATGTCACCCATGAGTTACCCTTTGAAGGTACTAAAGGACGTGTGGCCTTCTCAAAAGGACAGCATGTGATGAAAGTTCACTTTCCACTCAATTAGCCTTGAGAAAGAGAAGTTTCCTTTTTTTCTTTGTCTCTCCCAAGAGGCTTTTTTTTTTTTTTTTTTGATGACCTTTTTGAAGCATCTTATTTTCTGGGCAAAAAGCCAAATGATACATTCTCTTCCCAGCTGCGAGGCGGCTGCAGATTTTCAAAGCTGAGGTAAAGCTAGCTTTTGGAGTAAATACAAGGTGGGCGATGGGATAGCCTAAGCACAGGGAATGGCTTACTATTCCAACAGAGCTGTGCCCAGAGAGAGAGCATTTGTGGAGGACCTCAGGGATCCAAGAGATGAGGCAACTAGGAGACCTTGGGGCTGCCAGGTGCTTCCCCCAATAAGGGAGCATGCATGAATACAAATTTCAAAAAATCAATTCCACTCTGGCTAAAAGCACATCTTGTATAGGACCTGCGATAGATGAGCAAGGTTTTTAAATTTTTAATCTCGTTGAGTCTCAGATTCAGCTATCAAATAAGATTCAATTTTATTTAAGACCAGATCAATAGAGTACAATAAATTTTGGGTTGTCCTTTGTCAGCCAGTCTCATGGGCAACACCACCTAAAAGCCTCCTACATAGCCTGGGCATATAGCACCCTTTCCTTGAGACATGTCCCTGGTGGTAAGTTTAGAGAGGAAGAGCATGTGGAGTCTACACAAGGGAAATAAAATAACCCGAACCAAGCCTGTCTCCCCTCCGAGCTACACTGATGACAACTCAGATGGCGAGGAGGGTTTCTTGAAGTCGGCCAGGCTTGTTTAAGTGGATCTTGTTGAACTTCACAAACTATGAACGGTTCTAGAATCCAGGCCAGTAGAGAAGCTCAGTGGGGTAAAGATGTTTGTAGCTGAGCCTGATGACCTGAGTTCGATTTCCAGAATCTACACAACAGAAGGAGGGAACTGACTCTCAGTAGTTGCCCTCTGACCTCCCTAAGCATGTCATGACTTGCAGACACACAGGGCTCTCCTGGATTCAGACACTGGCCCATAGGACACTGAGTATATCATGTATCAAGAATCAGAACCCGGAGGTGCTAGGAGGTGCTGGGGAAGCTGACAACAGAGGAGACACTGGTGGGAAGGCAATAAAGAGAGATTCTGATGCAACATTGGGGTTTTGCTTTAGTCATGAGTGTAGGAGATAGCTTGGGCTGAGAGCTGAAGGTTTTACCTCTGAAAGAAGAGAGATTTATAAGAAATGCCTGCCAGGTAGGTACCTTTGTCTGATAGTGGTCACCCTGCAGCCTCAGCAGCAAGGCTAAGAAAAGCTGAACAACACAAAAGAGCTTTCTGGAAAAGTTTGCCCCCAATGGGCACTGATGCGAAGGCGTCTCTTAAGCCGGAGCTCAGTCATTAGTCTTCATTTGCTGTCACAGGGTCAAGGACCAGCAATTTGTCTTCCATGAAAATGTTCTTCTCGGAACATTAGTAGAGGAAAATTGGCATCAAAGCAGAACTCTGAGAGGCCTGGCAGCTTCTGAGGAGGGACCC
>JADRCD010205289.1:19610-40686 GCA_019843815.1 Montemys delectorum | reverse complement strand
ACACACACACACACACACACACACACACACACACACACACACACACAGAGTTATCTAGAGTGGCTATAAATAGGATGATTTAAGGGTCACCAAAGCTGCTACAGCCAAAGCAAAATGTCCAGAAACAGTCATGGTTTAGTGCACTGGCTACAACAGTTGTTCTAGTTCTTGTGAGGGGACAAGAGGCTTTAGAATGGCGACATCTTCAGGATATCATCTATATTCTGAAGCCTCTTCCATTGGCAGCTGGATCAGAGTCTTTCTGAGCAACGGTGAGGTTTTCCAAACAGCCACAGCTGTCTATATAGCAGCTTGTGGAACTGCCTAGAAACAGGCTGAGGAAGTAGCTGCTTTGATTGACAACTCCCAGGAGTCCCACCCATAGAGGTGGCAGGCTGAAGGTGAGATGGTTGTTATTGGCTGTCAACTTGATGACATGTCAAACTTGGGGCACGTCCGAGAGAGAGTTTCTAGATTGAGTCTACTGAGGTGGGAAGACTCACCCTAAATTCATGCAGTTCCTGAGTTCCAATCCTGGACTGAATAAGAAGAAAAGGTTGGAAGCCATCACTCACTGCTCTCTGCTTCTGACTGCGTATACAATGTGACTAACCACCTTGTGCTCCTGTTCCCATGCCTGCCCAGCCATGATGGACTTGTACCTGCAAACTGTAAGCCAAAAGTAAACCTTCCATCCCTTGATTTGTCTTGATCAGGTATTTATTCCTAATAATGAGGAAATAACAAGGTAAGGATACTGCTCTGGGATGGGCCTTAAGGAGTGGTAGCAACACTGCTCATAGCCCTACTCAACTTGGGGATCCACTACAATCTAGCCTTCTGCTAAACACAATTAGTCACCTGATTAAGTTCCTGGGAAGATGCAGCTTTGGCTAGATGTGGGCAAGAGCCTGACAGCTGTCAGTCAAGCAGGCCGATTGTTCATGCCTGCCACCTGTGTGTAGGTGTCAAACTGATGTCTTTATTATTTCTATCTCTCCTCACTTCTTTTCTTGAGACAGAGTCTATGTAGCCCAGGCTATTCTGGGACTCTCTCTATGTAGGCATGGCTAGCCTTGAATTCAGATCTGTCTGCTTCTGCCTCCCAACTGCTGGGATTAAAGGTCTCTCCCTGCATGTGGAGTGCACTGATTGGCTAGGTTGGCTGGCCAATGAGTTTCAGGGATCTACTTATGTCTGATTGCCCCAGCACTGATGACACTGTGCTCAGCATTTGTATGTGGGCTGGGAATCTGACTCCCGTCTTCATGCTTGTAAGACTTCACTGACTAAGCCATCTCCCCAGCCCCAGGTTTAATTGTCCAACAGAAACAAAACAACATTTAGTGGTGCTTGATTCAAAAATCTGGCATGAAATAAACATTCCACCTCCATCCCCACCTCTACCCAGGAACTTTTTCTATCAATGCTTAATCCTCAGCTAAATAAATACCCCTAGGGGAAATGGGTTCTCTCAGTCTGTCTCTGGAGGAAGCCAGCATTTAGGCATGACTGAGGATTACAACCAGCAACGGATGATCTTGGTTCTGTAAAATCCTCTCACATTCCCCCCATCTCTCTCTCTCTCTCTCTCTCTCTCTCTCTCTCTCTCTCTCTCTCTGTCTTTACTCCTCTCCCTCCTCCTCTTCTCTGCTCCTATTCTTCTCTGTTCCTCTTCTTTCTTCCTCCTTCTTCCTCCTCCTTTTCCTCCTCTTCTCTGCTGCTCCTCCACTTTCTCCTGCACTTCCTCCTTTTCTTCCTCTTCTCCCCCTCCTTTTCTTCCCTGAAGTTTGGTCCCTGGCCCTGGCCTTAGAGGACCTTAAAGAAACAGTGTGTAGTGGACAGGGCAAAAATGCAAAGTCGAGGCAGCCCCCACTTTTCACTATATCCTATGATCCTGAAGGAAAGAGAAGAGTTTTTCATCAGATAAAGAGACTGCAGATTTAAAGTTGGATATGGTGGTGCACACATGTAACCCCAATCTCAGGAGATAGAAACAGAAGGATTCAAAGTTTTAGGTTGGTCTATAAAACACAGAGAGACCCTATAAAACAGCAGCAGGAACAACAACAACAACAACAACAACCAACAGAGGCTCGGAATGTGACTCAGTGGTTCCGAACACTTGCCCAGCATGTGCAAGACCTTGGATTTCATCCTTAATACATCACAAACAAACACACACACACACACACACACACACACACACACACACACACACACGAAGGGGGTGGCGGGGGGAGAGAATACTCAGCGATGGCATTTCACTGAATGAGACATATCAATTATCTACAGAATGATGCTATTGCTGAGTACCCGAGAGTGATGAGGGTAGTTACAGAAGCATCCAAGACCATTAAGATTCCCAGGGCTCAGGAAGACAGAGCAGCTCTGAAGAGATACTGATGAGACCATAAGATTGCCTTAGCTGCTTCCAATTGATTCAGAAGCTTGGTAACATTTTTTTTCCAGAACATTCTTCTTTCTGATAGTTCTGTAAGAGGAAAAAAAAAAACCAAACAAACAGGTCGGTCTTGTTCTCTGTGGAGCTCTTGGTGCTAAGCACAGTGTGCGGAACGTGCTCGGTAAATCTTGATTTTGTGTCACTGATCTGAAGTGAAGGCTCCGGTAAGAACTGGGTAGAGGTTATCAAGTCTAATGACTCAGACAAAGCAACCTGGCTTTGCCCTGTTTGGGCTCCAAGTGAGGGATGGATTGCACAATGGTAAGAAATGCCAGAATCTAAGTCCGGGGCTCCAGTCCCGCCTCTGTTGCTGATACCCTATTATCTTGAGCATGACATTTGAATTCAGTATTCTGGTTGGGACGATGAAGATATAATTAGATTGTTTAAGTGGATTCCAAACAGAGCTGCACATAAGACTCCTCTCAGGGACACTGAAAGCACAAATGACTGGGCTTCGGGTGTCTACAACAAATTCCAGGATTAATTTTAAACTTTCTTGGATAAATCTTATGTATGCCACTCATTTCCCATCACTGTGAAAGATACCTGATAAAACAACTTAACAGGGCTGGAGAGATGGCTCAGAGGTTAAGAGCACTGGCTGCTCTTTCAGAGGTCCTGAGTTTGGTCTCCAGCAACCACGTGGTGGCTCGTCTGTAATGAGATCTGGCGCCCTCTTCTGGCCTGCAGGCAGAATGCTGTATGCATGATAAAGAAAACAAATCTAAAACAACAACAACAACAACAACAACAGCTTAAGAGAAAGAAAGATTTAGTTTGGCTCACAGGTCCACAGGTTTCAATGCATGTCAACTGGCATTATTGCTCTGGGCACTGGTGAAGATTATCATGGTGGCAGAAGCTTGTGGTGAAATAAAGCTGGTCACCTCATGCTGCCCAGGAAGCAGGTGGGCAGAAAGCAAGCTTGTGAGTGGGGTTTTTGCTTCTCTTGACTCTGTCCCATCAGGGACCCCAGCCCATGGAATGATGCCACCCACGTATGGTCTTCTCCAGTCAGTTACTGTCCTTAATGCCGACTGGCTTTGGACAGGTCCTCGCAGACACACTCTAAGTGGGCCTTACTCATTATCCAAAGAGTGAGACTGTTGTTTAATGCCTCAGAGCTGGGAAAGTGGTTACCCGAATCACCTAAGAGCATTACAGTTTCCAGGGATCAGACAGACAGGGCTGTATTGAAGAAAGTGATGAGAAAGTGAGATGCTCTTAGGTGGTTCCAACTCATTCGGAAACTCAGTCTCTCAAGCCAATCCAGCTGATACTGTTAACCATGGCAATGAGTCAGGCGAGAAACCTCTGGGTAGGTAACTTGTAAGTGCTGCTCTAGTGCGCAGGGTCCAAATCATGTTCCTTAGCTGGCTTAAAAAGAAAAGTGGTGTTGGAGATAAGGAGGAGGTAGTCTCTGCCTCATGGGATGACACCAAGAACTCAAGAGAAGTTTTGGCTTCTTTATGTCAATCATAACAATAGACAATTGTCACTTGCATAGAACTGTCCATTTTTAAATGTATTTTAAGTCCACAGATGGAATGCCAGATCTTGTGTTTTGTGTTTTGCTGTCCCAAGTTTCTAGCTGAGGCTAAGCTCTTTCTCCCTCTCGTGTGTTTGTAATTATTTCCCCTTTGAACTGTTTTCTTATCCGATCCCACTCCCACACCATGCTTGCAAGCTTTCCCTCTACTGGAATCGTGGACATGGCTCATTCTTTTTCTAGTCCTTGAGGCAACATTTCACGGATGCAGGCTCCTATGTCCCTGAAATGAAGTCTTGGATAGCCACCAGTGTTTGGGGAGAGCTCTCTGTGAGTAGCAGAACAACTCAAGTAAGAACCTGGGGTGGTGGGTCTCCACGCTTCTGTGGTCAAGGCCGTGGACAGAAGGATGCTGTTACTGGGATTTCTGACCTTGGTCATGCTTCACTTCCTGGCTCAGCTTCCTGGCTGGTTTTCACTGCATCTTGGCTTGGCCCAAGCCAAACAGTTTGTGCTGGGCCAGCAGTTGTGACATCTCCAGCAGATCTGAGTGGTATTGTTTATCTATTTTTAGAAGTGTGTCCTTGAGGCTACCAAGAATGGAGCATGGGGTCGGGGGTGTTCCTGTGGTATTTCACTGCCTCTCTTGGGCCTTGCCATCAGAGGACTGACCTCATTTTTATTCACCCTCAGTAATTGACTGCAGAGCCATGTCTGAACTTCCCCAGAATCATCTCAGATGCTTTCTCCTGCACACACCCATGACTGAGCTACAGACACACCGACTTCTCCCTCAGTAGAAACTGATCCTGGTGCCAGGCACTGCTCCAGTACATTTCTCGATAGCCACAAAGGAGATGCCATAGACCAGTGTATCCCAATTTACCCGCAGGTCTCCACTTTCCATAAGCTGTTAAGTAAGGGAAAAATTCAAACTGGTGACAGTTGATGCTAATCTGACACAAAGCAACTAGTTGAAAATGTGGCTTACATTCCCCACTTCTGTTCTCTACCGCCTTTTTCTTTACACCACTATGGGACTTGGCCATTATTGGTTACATATTTTCGTAGAGCTTGCATTAGCTAGCAAGTCATCAAGATGACCATGGCCCAGGAACATGGTGGGAACAACCACAGCTTGTGTTGAGTGAATTCTGAGTGAGCTACTTGAGAATTAGGCATTGCTCATCTTTTAGTTCCATATTTTTTTTTTCTTTTTTGCTCAGGACTTGGAAATGGTAGATGCTCCCTCATGTCTGGGAATGAATGAATTTCTGCATCACTGGCTTCAGAGTCAGCAGACACAGTCCCCAGGGCTTGCAGGACAAAGGGTAGAGTCCAAACTGATAGTCACTGTCTGAGTCTTACTCTCTGCACCTGGAGTAAAGAAAATATATGAAAATAGACACTATCATGAAGTTGTATCCCCGACCCCCAAGCAATCCTTTTCAACCATCAAATCAGACCTCTCCCTTATTCTGTCCGGCTCTTTCAACCAGTTCTTTGTCTTAACTAGGCAGTTTTGCTTTGTAACATAGTATCAGGCAATGACACGGGTCATTGACTCCTAAAAGTACACCTGCCACCTCTTTTGGTAGAGTGGGGGTGGGGGCGGTGAGAGTATTGACAGACCCAAGAAAGAACATGAGAATAAAACTCATTTAACAAACCCACAGTAAAATAGATCGTAGTTTTCATAGATTTCTCTTTTTACTGCCAACATGTTATGAAATAAGAATCCTGGCTCCCCCGGTTCCTGCTTTCAGGACTGGGTCCTCGTGCATCTAGCCAATTGGGTAGTGCTTTGTTCAGATTTAATTTGGTGATTTTTTTTTTTATATATATATTTGATGTACCACCTGCGTGCCACATAATCTGGTTTTTATCCCCTCTCAGAAGCACACCTGGATTATCAGGTGATATGGCTTTAGTTATAAACATTGGTTTATTGAGCTTGGAAGATACCAATTATAGGGGCAGACCAGATGTCCAAGCAGTTGTTTGTTATGTTCCCCAAGATGTTTTAAATATTGGGAATAAGAGGCCTGCTTAAAAACACAAGAAGAATGGATGTCTGGCCTTTTGTCAAAGCAGCCACAGCTGAGCCCTCAGGAACCTGGCTGTTATTGAGTACACCCGCTGTGGCTCGTTTGTAGCCTGCACAATGCTCACCTCCATGTGAGAACCTTCCCATGGCTTCTGGGATGAGAGCAGGCACCCTTTCCATGGCCCACAGGCCCGGACAACTTAACTCATGCCAGCCCCTCTATGACTTCACCTTGTTTCTTATAGGAACAGCAAGTATCCATCCTGTGCTAAGCTTGGTTAGCTTCTTCCCCTTTCTAGTATTGAGGGAAGGTCCCATGGGGAGCAGAAGCGGGAGGGGCAGAAGGACAAAGACATGCCATCACTTGTCCAGGGGCATATGGCTGAGTGGGGACTGGGACACCCAGGTAGCCAAACCCTCAGAGACCTCATCCTTAGGCCCCCTTCCTGCATGGGACTTGGGGGCTCCTGCTCCCCACCCCAGAGGCTTTCTCCCCACTGTCCTTTATCCTTCAGCTGTGCCTGAAATGCAGCGTCCTCTGGGAGGTCTGCCGGCATCCAAACTTCCCTATCCTAGAGTTAGGTGTTCTCAAGTAGTACCCTCCAACAGGAGCGTCTGTGACAAAGGGACACTGCCCTTGCGACACACAGTGGGGAGACTGCCAGCTATACTTGTTGTCCTTGGTGAATGCAAAATGGAATCATTCATTTTGCTTAATTTTAATTTATTATAGATTAAATCAACACAGCTGTGGAGTGTTCACCTCTCTGGAGTTATATTCCCCTGGGAGCACCTGTTAGGAGGGTAGACAAGATGGTCGCTGCTGTCCAAACACCTTTCTCTGTGCCTGCCTCATCTTCTCTGAGGGATCCACTTCAACTCTCTCCATCAGAGAACACTGTGGACAGAGACCATCTGAAACCTCAGGACAGGGGTGATACATCAATAGCATGGTCACTGGCGCGTGACCCCATCTTTAAAAGTCCTGAGTTCTGTGGCCCTCAGGTTTCCCGCTGGGAAAAGGTGAGATTGGCTGCCTCAGAGGGTTGCCTTGCAGAATAAATGAAGGTAAAGCTGGTGGTATAGAAGGCAAAGTGCTTGCTCTGCAAACATGGTGATCAGAGTTAGATCACCAGAGCAAGGGCATCTAACAAGAGGTAGCAGCATGCTTGCAATCCCAGAGCTGGAAGACGGAGACAGGGGGATCCCTGAGGCTGATTGCCTTGCTGGCTTTAATTACTTGGTGAGTTCCAGACCAGTGAAGAGACTCTGTCTAAAAAAACAAGTGGGGCATTGTCCTGTGGCCTTTACCATCACACATGCTCAAGTGTGTGCTCGAGCAAACACACACACACACACACACACACACACACACATACACACGAATACTTGGTTGTCATGATGGTGGAAAGTTCTCAAGAGTCTGCCATACCTTATAGCAGCTTCCCACATTCTGTCTCACTTATCCTTCCCCACACACAGAGATGAGAGGACGCTTGCTATGGTAGAGACTCACTTGAGCTCAGCAGCTTCCCTCCCCACTGTTTACATTTGGTCTTGCTGTGTGTAGAATCCCAGGCTTGGCAGCCGCTGCTCGCCCTGTCTGCTGTCCAGTCCCTGCCTGCCCAGATGCAAGAATGAGATGCATGGTATGAGGCTCTATAGGATAGCTCTGGACAGCTTCAGCCAGGGGGCTGAGCAGGGTGGAACAGACGGACCCCTCCCCCATAGCAGCCCAGAGGCCCAGAAGCCTGGGGTAAGCAGAATGCCAGGTGTCCATGAATGGGCTCTGGTGACCTCACGGTGGCCTTTTGACCTTTTATGGACTCAGTGGGTCACATAAGCCTGTCCGGCTTGGCGAGGTCAGGCTCCTTGCTTTAGTTAAGGCAGCCTGCATTCACGCTCCTTAGAGACCCCTCTTGGGGGGAACCTCAGAATCTGAGGCCAGAAGGGAGAATGAAAAGAGTTGGGAGGAGGGAGGCAAGGAGAAGCTTTGTGGGCGAGGGGTCATCTCTGTCTGGAATGCTGATGGCTAACATCTAGCAAGTGTCTAGAATGTGCTGGGCACTCTTTACATCCTTCCAAGTAACCTCTATGATTTCATCCCGTTTGACAGATGGAGACACTAAAGGGACTGAGAGGTTAGGTAACTTCGCACAGGAAGTGGGAGGAGCTAGAATTCCGACCTTCTCACATCCATCTTCCCGAACTGATCCAGTCTGATTGTTTGGTTTCGGAAGGACAGGTTGGCAATCCCTGGGCCCTTGGACACACCCTGCTCTCTTCCTAGCTGACATGTGAAAATTCGAAGAGCGATGAAGACTTGTTCAAGGAAGACTCCAGCCTGCAGAGGGGCTTCTCACAGCAGCAGATGGGCGCGGATGCCGACTCCCACAACCCAGTGTTAGATGGAGTTTGGGGAGTCCTGTGGAGGATGGGAAGGGAGGAGCAGAGGAACCAGCGGGGTTAGGGACACACCAGAAGAACGCACCCCACAGAATCAACTGGCTGGTACTCATGGGAGCTCAAAGAGTTCAAGGAGCCTGTAGGAGTCTGACTTAGGTCCTATGCATATATGCTATAGTTGTGTAGCTCAGCGTTCTTGTGGGATTCCAAACAGTGGGGGTATGGACTATCCCTGACTCTTGCCTGCCTTTGGGACGGACCCTTTCCTTCCTACTGAGTTGCATCATCCAGCCTTGATGTGATAATATGTGCCTGGTCTTGGATATTGATGTACAGTGTTTAGTTGATGTCCCTGGGAGGCCTGATGTTCTGAAGAGAAATGGGGGTGAGGAGGCGTGGATCTGGGAGAAAGGGTAGGCGTGAGGGCAGGGAGTCTGGGAGAAGTGGAGGGAGGGGAAGCTGCACTTGGGATGTAATATATTAGAGAAATTTTAAAAAGAAAAGAAAAGAGAGGACTGCAGCTCCTCCTTCAGTTGTGGCAATCTTAAGTCACATCGCTGCCAACAAAGCTTCCAAGTCAGTATTGCCCACAGCCTGCCTAAATCATGGGTGAGAGGTATCGAGAGGTTAAGGCTGGTAGAGTCTCCATGCAGATTTGTCAACTAAGAGTGAGCCCTGCCCCAAGTTAGATTCAGTTGTATTAGAGGGAGAGACAAGCTGGCTGAGAAGGGTGTGAGGTACACATCAGGGAGGGGGTGGGAATAGAGCAAGGATGCTGATTTTGGAGTTTTACATGTAAGGGAGGGCTGCTCCTTATACCCTTCTTTTTTTGTTTTTGTTTTTGTTTTTGTTTTTGTTTTTTCGAGACAGAGTTTCTCTGTGTATCCCTGGCTGTCCTGGAACTCACTCTGTAGACCAGGCTGGCCTCAAACTCAGAAATCTGCCTGCCTCTGCCTCCCAAGTACTGGGACTAAAGGCGTGTGCCACCACTGCCCAACTCCTTATACCCTTCTTCCTGAGGGTGGAAATGTTCTTGGATCTGTGTGAGTTGACATGGGTGTGCTGAAGCATGTAGGGTATAAAACCATTTCAACCAGAGACTGTTTTGAGTATTCCTAAAGTAGGAACAGCTCCTGAAGCATGTTAAATACATTAGATTCTCCGGGAGCTAATGGGCCCCACTTGGCAAAGCCATGTTAAAAAAGCAACAGAAGCAAAGAGATACAGATTTCTTCTGCAGGAGTTCTCAGCACCTTTAGCTTCTGGGTTATCAAAACTCCATCTCCAGTTGTGTCTTTCCGTGTGTCTTAGGACGATCAATTCTGATCCTTTTAAAGGGGATACTTTATTAAAAAAAAAAACAAAACCTCAACAACTTGAATTTAATAAATTTAAAAGTATTTGGAGTCTTTTGTAGCATATTGAATGTGAACCAGTAAGATAATGTGTGAGTATGTGTATGTGCAGATAATGTGTGTGTGTGTGTGTGTGTGTGTGTGCACTTGCATCATGGAGGATAAAGCCATCATTTATAGAATGAGTACTCACAGTGCACAGATTATATCAGTCATGTGACCATAGCTACTTATTGACAAGACAAATGTCATTTTGTTGGCCAGGGAAACAGTCTCAGGGAGTTTAGCTATCCAAGGCATCCAGGGCGACTTCCAGCCTGGCATTCCTGCAGGGATGGATGGAGCCTGGGGCCCAGGGATTCTGGAAAACAAAAAGTAACAGGAAGGGCAGGAGAAGCTCCTTGGTGGGATAGAGGAAGGCCATTGTGCACCAGCTGGCTGGGGCACTCTGTTGCGAGAGACGCTCAGGTGAATGGACGAAAGGGTCCAGTGCTTGAGGGCACATAAGCTCATAACATGTCAGCCAGCATCTAGATTAGGACATGGAAATGGCAACCATAGAAGGGGGTTGGCTCTCATCAGCTCCTGACAAAGTCTTGGACCTTCCATGTGTTCACTCTGGGTCTATTTTTCTTCCATAGTTTATTTTATTTTTTTTCTAATATCTGAAAAACAGCTTTCTTGGAAACTGTAAATCATGTAAAACACACACATGGGAGAGTGTGTATGCATATACAGGCAGACAGACAGACAGGCAGGCAGACACACACACACACACACACACACACACACACACACACACACAGAGGCACACATGCATACAGCCACAGGCTATACATTCTCCAAATTGTCAATGTGGCATACATTGCTCTGATAATGGATAATTCATTTGATTGAAAATGACACTAAAGTTGACAAAATAGCAAAAGAAGAAGGCACAAATAATTTAAGAAGCCTCCTGTCACCTTGAGTTACTATTAACATTTTACCTAACTTGTTTCAAGTATTTTTTAAATATAAATGAAAATAATAAAACTGAAGGTCGGGTCAGCTACACAGCTCAGTGGGTAAAGGTGATTTCTACTGACCCTGACAGTCTTTTTCTGATCCTCTGGATCTATATGGTGGAAGGAGAGAACGGCCTCGGCTTAATTTTTTCTCATGGATTTTTGTTTTTGTTTTAAAAGGTTTATCTATTTCATTTATATGAATACACTGTAGCTGTCTTCAGACACACCAGAAGAGGGCATCAGATCCCATTACAGATGGTTGTGAGCCACCATGTGGTTTCTGGGAATTGAACTCAGGACCTCTGGAAGAGCAAGCAGCCAGTGTTCTTAACTGCCGAGCCATCTCTCCAGCCTGACTCTGGTTAATTTGTCTTCTAATTTCTACCCACAGGCTGCAGCATGTGTATGCTTGTGCGTACACACACTCACACACATACACACACATACACACACACATTCACACACACATGCAAGTACATGCATACACAATACCCACTCACACACATGCACACAAACATACAATTAATAAAAATGTAAAAAGTAAATTAGAAAACCAGAACAAAACAAGTCTGAAAACTGAGCCCAGGTCTCCCTGACCCGGCTCACTTTGGCCTCCCTCTTCCCTTTCTCGAGCCACTCACTTCATGGTCACAGGAGCTGGTGACATATGCAGGGGTCTCCACCCTGTCTTTTGTATTTGACAGTGTTATATTAAACAACACATAACAGAAAAGAATGAAATCATTTCTTTTTCTAAACGCAATTTTTCTTCTTTTAGCTGCCAGAAAAAGAGACCCAAAATCTCAGGTTTTAAAAGAAAATTTGTCTTAGTTTTTAAAATATGTGTGTGTCTGTGTTAATGTGTATCTGTGTGTTTATTCGTGCATGCTTATGTGTGCGCACATGTGTATATGTCTCTGTGTGTGAGCATGTGTGTGTGCACATGTGTATATCTGTGTGTGTGTCTGTGTGTGTGTATGCTTTTGTGTATGTCTCTCTGTGTGTGCATGTGTGGATGTATGGGTGCATGTGTTTGTGTGTGTATGTATGTGTGTGTGTTCATGTGTGTATGTGTGTGCACACCTGTGTGTACGTCTCTGTCAATGCATGTGTGTGTATACACATTTGTATGTGTACATTGGTGTTCATGTACATATCTACATGTGTATGCATGTATACCACAAGAGTGCAAGTGCACTCAGATGCCAAAAGAAACTTTGGATCCCTTGGAGCTGGAATTACACATGGCTACTGTGGGTGCTGGGAACTGAACTATAGTTCTCTAGAAGAGCAGCTTGGGCTCTTATTTTTGGTTGTGAGCCTAGCCTTTAACTGCTGAGCCATCTCTCTGGCCCAGCAGCTTGGGCTCTTAACCATCTCTCTAGACCATAAAATCTCAGTTTTAGGATTAGAATTTTTCAGTAGCCTTCATCACTAAGAAGAGAGTGGTTCCTTGGTCCTGGAAGATGCCTGCTAGAGTTTCATTAAATGTCTACTGGGGTCTGACATGGAAGTGACAGTTCTATAGCCCTCCACGCCTATGGGTTCTGCATCCTTGATTCAACCAGCCTCGTACTGAAAACACTCAAAAAGAAACGGTCTATACTGTACACGTGTAAATTATTTTTCTTGTAATGATTCCCTAAACAATATACTATAACCACTACCCAGCCAATGCAGCAAGCACATCAGAGATCTTTTAAGAGGTGTATTGAAGGATGCTCACAGGCTGTATGCAAATGCTGTGCTATTAAGTTCTATTTTACTTGCTCGTGTGTGGCTTATGCACATGCATGCCTGCATGGATGTATGCACCCACATGAACATATGCTGAGGAAAGAGGAGCATGCTGTGTGGACGGCTTTATCACGATCAACCTAATTTCCTTAAGACAAGGTCTCTCACGGAACATGGAGCAAGGTGGACAGCCAGCTAGACTCAGCGATCCCATTTCTCTTCCCGCAGCACTGAGGTTGCAGATGTGCCTGGCCATGCCTACTTTTTTATGTGGGTGCCGAGAAGTCACACTCAGATCCCTATCTTGTGCAGCAAGTGCTCATACCCACTGATCCGTCTCCCTAGCCACTAGTCTATCTTTCATCAGGGACCTAAGCATCTGCCAGTTTTAGGATCCCCAGGGGTGAGGGCGCAGAGGGTTAGAGCTTGTTCTCCTCAGACAGTGAGGCATGACTGTGTACTTAAGGCATCACAGGAACTTTCGGTACGTAATTTCATGCATGAAATCTTTCTAGAAGCTCTCTCAATTTCCTGATGGGGAAACTGAGACTTAGAATTGTGGAGCAGTAAATGAAGCTGCTCAGTTACCAGCAGGCACAGCTGAATTCTAACAGTTGTCCCACTGCACTAGCAAGGCAGTAGCCCTGTGGCAGCGGGCAGCCCCGAACCTTCACCCTCATAAGCAAGGACTTGTGTCACATGCTGTTTTCATTTACCCGTATTTTTTTTTTTTCCTAAAAATTTGTCTCCTTGGGGGCAGCACTTTCCATCATAGAAAGTGATTTGTTTTGGAAACGTTTGAGTAAAAAACAGCTCTGCAATTCTTGATTTTCAGAGCATGGAAAAACATGTGCTGTTTGGCTGTGTTTCCAACAGATGCTTTAAGAGGCAAGATGGTCACTCATAAGTTATTCCTTCCTTGATGACCACTCGAAACACCACCCAATAGCATTTTCCAAGAATAACCAGTGAATGAAAAGTGAATCAGAAAATAGACTGATTATGTCTGAAATCCATATTCTGTGCTCTGGAAGTATCAGCAAGCTCAGCTTCCAATTACCATGGAACTATGGTAAGCATGGTTCCTGTCTGTGGAAGTTTCGGCTTCCAAATCTCACGTGCCTGGCAAAGCTGTGAAAAGCTCTGTGGACAAGATGGCTGGAGTTTGTGTAGTGCAGTGTGGCTCAGAGACTCCGTTCACAGAGAGAATTTCAGCAGCTCACACAACAAGGCGAGGAGCAGCCTATCCCTATTTTATAAAAGAGGCGTGTAGAGTCTTCAGAGATACAGTGGCTGGTTGGGGTCACCTGCCTGGACAGCAGCTCCACCTTCTCACCAGCTAAGGGATCTATCCATCTGTGGTCTTTCTGAAGGGAAGCAAGCTGATTAGGGCTGAAATACCGCTCTAAAAACCTCACATAGTCTAAAGAAAAAGTGGCTAGATGCTCTAGAAAAGACCAAAGAAGAGCCAGGGAGCCGAGGATGCCCCAGGAGACAGACAAATGTTTCAGAGTAGGCTCATCAAAAAACGGGTTCAGTGGGAGAGGTTGAGAAAGCTCATGCTCATGAAGTGTGTGGCTTCCTCCTTGCTCGTCTACTTGCTCTTCTCTTTCCCTTTTCTTCTTCTCCTTCTTCTCCTCCTCCTCCTCCTCCTCCTCCTCCTCCTCCTCCTCCTCCTCCTCCTTCTTCTTCTTCTTCTTCTTCTTCTTCTTCTTCTTCCTCCTCTTCTATTTCTTCTCCTTTTCCTTCTCCTCCTCCTCCTCTTATTCTTCCTTCTTCTTCTCCTCTTCTCCTTTTACATGTGTGTGTGTGTGTGCATGTGTGTCTGTGTGCATTCTGTGTGTGTGTGTGTTTGTGTAGGCCAGAGATCAATGTCAGCTGTATTCCTCTATCTTACCTTATCTTATTTGTTTTTGATGCAATCTTTCATTGAACCCAGATTTTGCTAATTAGACCAGACTGCCTGGACATCAAGCCCCAGGGATTCCCCTGTCTCTGCTTCCCCAGTGTGAGATTACAGGCCCATATGGTCTAGCATGTGAGGTTATAGGCACACGTGGTCTAGCATGGCCTTGGCACTAGAGATTAAACTTCTCGGGATTTACTCACAGAGCTCATCCCCATCCCCTGCATCTTCTTTCGTGTCTTCCTTTCTTCTCTACACCACCCCCCCCACACCCTGTAGCTTCCTCCTGGGGACTGCCTTCTCTGCCTCACCTCCAACCAAGGCTCCTGAGCATTTTCTGGATGCAGGATTTCCAATGGCCACCTTGGTTCTTATCTGCAATCTTGGATCAAATGCCAATAGTGAGGAACCACACTTCTGGAGTGTCAGCTACAAATCTGAGAAAAAGTATCTGGCCTCATTTGGCTTTGGGTACTTGCATACAGGGCCAGGATGATGTGAATCCAGCAACCAGTGTCTACTTAAGCCGTTGCAATTTCTGCAGGCCAGGTACTGTGGCTACGCCCATGGTTTCATTTCCTCCTTGCAGAAAACTCTAAGAGAAATACAACGAACCTCTATTTATTTCCATATGAGGAAGCTGGGACTGAAAAAGATTAAACCATTTTCCCAAGACACGTAGGCAATCGGAGGCAGAGGCTAAGACTTGGCACCACCTCCTTCCCTGACCAGAGCAGGCACACACAAACACCAGGTGGCACTGCACACAAGGCACATAAGACTCCTTCAAATGAGAATAATGAAGGAGGTGCTCTGGTTCCATCGTGGCTGTGAGAAGTGTGGGAGTCTCCTAAGCGCTGTGATGATGTGCTGGCTCTGACCATTACCATGCTCCTTCTTGGGTCCTTGCTTAGAGCATCTTTTCAGCCTGTTCATCTATCTGTCAGTTCTCCAACTCTCCCCATTCAAGGCCCAACACAAGACACCGGCACTTACATTCCCAAGCTCCAGTCTGTCTTTGTGCTGTCTTTTGGTCCTCAGTGTGGAGTAACAGAAGAAACATGACTTTATCAGACCACAGGCTTGCCTTTCTCAGTCCGTGCATGGTGGAAGGCTGGGGGAGCCCTTACCGCAGAGTGGGTTGGACACTCACAAAATTAGCTATAGGTGCCTATCTCCATCCCGGACCCTTAGTAGAGCCCAGTTTAGTCCAGGGAGTCAGGAGATGGTCAGATATGGACAGTGTGATCCCTTTCCCATCTCTGCTGGCTAGACCTTTTATTTATTGATTTGGGAAGCAGGTGAAGTATCCTTCATATCCAGACTGACATTGGAATGTGCTAAAGCTGGTCGTGAAGTCTTGGGGTTTCTGTGGAGACCCGAGATAGGAGGTCATAGGGAAATAAATGTGTCCTCAGGCTAAGCACACAGAGACAGGCCAACATCCCTCGACTTTTTTTGTGTGTTTGCTCAGCAATCTCATGGACTGCAAGAGCCACAAGGGCCATTTCATACCCGGGCCCAAAACAGGACCACCACTTGGAATTAGAAGGGTCTTGCGTATCTCGCTTTGACTCTGTGGGATCTTGAATAAGGAGCTCATCAGCGGCTGCACTCGACCCCTCACCCAGCCTTCTGTGAGGAAACTAGCTCGGAGGATGAAATGAGAAAAAGGAGGTATACCGCATGGTAAGCCACATGCTGAGATATTGTCTTCTCTCCTGAAGTTTTCTCCCTCAGGAACCCTTGAGGACTGTCTTCTCTGCCCCCTGGGACAGAGCTCATGAGTCACCTCTCTCTGGAAGCCCGCCTAGAGTGAGAACAAATTTCTTCTGTGTTTACCACAGGTTGTGTACTGTCCCTCCTAAGGGTCCTCTTGACAAGGGACTCTAAGAGAAGTGTTCATTTTTATGGTGGACTCCTTGGAATGGTTCGCATGGCTTTATTCACGATCCTGGCCTTCAGTATGGTTACCCACAACTGCTAAATTTCCTCTCATGTGACTCCATTAGCATGTGGGTGGAGCCTCACGGGAAGATCCTGGTTTTTCTCCTTACTCCTTTTTCTGCAGGGTTGGATGTCACGTGACCATGTTGACTTGTGTACCTTCCTAGGCAGTGTCCCTGGAGCAGTTTACTGGGGGTTCCTAGCAAAGCATCACAATGTTGGGGCTTACATGACAGACGCGCATTACCCTACAGTTCACGTGGCTGGGAGCCAGCAATTGGGACTGTTCTAAGGGCTTCTGAGGATGTGAGTTGTCCAAGGCCTCTCTCCTTGGGTTACAGGTAACTGTTTTACTCTGTGGCTCCACATCATCATCCCTTTGTGTGAGTGGGTGTGCAGAGTTTCCATTCTTACAGCGATTCTGGTCAGAGGGTATTACTGGCACATCTTGGTGTCCTCATGCTCACTTACGTGCGTCTGCAAATGACCCTGTTTTCTAATAAGATCATATTCTGAGGTCCTGGGGGTTAGAATTTCTGCCTCTATGCTTTTTGAAGGAGAAACAATGCAGCTGGTATAAGCCTTGCAAACAGACCCTGGGCCTGGACACCTGGATCACTTTTCAGGGCTGGGAGGTTGGCTCTGTTGCTGCCAGCTTGCAGCTCTCAATGGGAATTGCTCCTAAGGGGTCTGCACATCCAAGATCACATCTCTTCCCAGCAGTAGTCAGGTGTCTGTCTGTGAATATAAGGCTTTGAACATGGATAACCCTAAAGGCCTCCATGGCTTCAGGTACTTCCGGGGCTGCTGAATCTTTATCTGCACTAGCCAGCTCCTTCTGTGCAATCCAGCTTTTACTCCTGTTGGGTTGTTGCCAATCCTAAGGCCAGTCCTCAATAAACGGGTGGTCAGCTTTGAGCTGGCTTCCTAGATAACACCACAGAGAACCCAGAGGTGAGAAGCATCCTATGTACCCAACACCGCCAACACAGCATAAAGACTCAGACTATCTGCAGTTGGTCTGGGATAGGGGAAAGAAAAAATTTTTACTTTCCAGTGGCTTCTATTCTCAGATTGTCCTGCTGCCTCAGAGCCTGTGCCCCAGGGCTGCAAGAACCCTGCTGTGGGTAATTTTCCAGATCTCCAGATTCTGTGGATGTAGCATAATACACGCTGCCCCCTCCCGAGCATGTCTACACATCACTAAAACACGCTTGTTTGTGGGTTTTACCCAGAGTGTTGGAAAACTAGCTGGTTATGTTCCAGGCACTGAGCCTGGCACGCAGCTGGGATTTGGGCTGCTCGGGTGCTACGTACTGAACACACTGAATTTTGACTCAGCTCCAAGTTGTCTCTTCCCACCGTGGACCTTCTACCCCTCACCTCTAAAGCATCACTGGGTTATCTGAAGTTCCCTTGTTCTGTCTGTTTTAGAATTGAGACCACATGAGGACCACAGAAAGGTCAGAAGCGCAGTCCAAACACAAGGTGCCATTACCATGATTGCTTTTGACATTAAAAGGCTGTTTTGGTCCCAGGTTGTGTGGAGCCAAGGCTTGACAGATGGCACTCCCTGAATGCTCGCAGGGGCCTCTTTGCCTGGGGATTTTCCACTGAATGCAGCTTTCTTTCAAAGTTTTGTTTTGTTTTGAAACCAGAGAGGCAGTAAGGAGCCTGGGCTAATCCAAGATGCAGGGCTGAGCCACTCAACCAGCAGAGTGCAGGGCAGGCCTTTTATCCCCACTTGAACCGCTTGAACCCTGGGAGGAGGTGGACTCTCAGTCCCTGATACAGCTGGCTATGGTAGACCACATGCAAGGCTTATGACCCTTCCCAGAAGTACCAGGACTGAGCTGAGCTAGCTCCCGGTGCTTGTCTTAAAGTGTCTTTGGAAGGGCAGGTATTGGGGGTGAGGTGGTGGAGAGGGAGAAGTGAGGGAGTCATAACATGATTGGACTTAGAGGGAAGTGTTTCCCTCTAATCTAATCTAGCCTACTGCTTATCAAGGCCCAGAGAGGTTTAGGAGCTCACAAACATCACCCAGCTCAATTCCAGAGAGAGCAAAGAACTTCTAACCTCTCAGCCTCGTGGGCAGCTTATCCCTCTGTAGAGTTGTTGGCTGCAGCCATTGAATGTTTCTTTTTCTTTTTCTTTTTCTTTTTATCAGAGTGGGCGAAGGAGTGGAAAGGTTGGACTCGATTCGATTTCACAGTTGAGTAACAGGTCCTCCCTTTGGTGTGGCTAGGTCTTTGGTAGATGGGCCGATTGCCCAGCCATCCTTTTTGAGATGGGAAAGTGACCTGGATGATTTTACTGAGATGTGCAACTGCAAGTTGAAGTCAGTCTTCTTACCAGAGTTAGGGAGATATCCTGGGCCCTGACAAGCTAGGCTCTGCTACTTACCATCCACAGTCCAATTTAAGACACAGTTGTTAAGGACAAGCAGGAAAGGAGACTTTATTCAATGTGGCCACACTGGGAAGAAGAACAAATAAGTCCAGTGCACCCTGGTGAGCCCACCCTGAGTGTCCTGAAAGAGGTTCACGTTTAAACAGAGGGCAAGAGGTCTACAAAGCTATGGAGACCTGGCCAAGGTGTGGTCTTGCCCATCACTGTGGCTCAGGCCCTAGGCTTGCCTGCAAGATGGTCTGACAGATGTCAGAACTGTGCAAAACCTCTTTCCAGGAGACAAGTTCCTCTGTGGACTGGTACCAGGTTCCCTCCCTGTCTTTTCCTTTACTCATCACAGAAGTTCTGGAAAATTCCAATTTGTTGGGATCCATTACTCCACTGGTCTGATAGCCAAAGGGAATGACATAGGTATCTCCCTAGAATCTCTTCATTCTTGTCATGATGGTCACATGACAGACTGCCCAAACCCAGGGGAATGCATTCCTCCATGAAAGCTCCACTTTGGGATGTCCCTCTAGGATCTTCTGGGAAAAAAATGTAAGCATTCTTGGGAGTGTAGCTGACCTCTATGGACAGCTGGTGGTTCTGGAGGGACAGCATTGCCTAGAGGGACATCTGTCCCTCTTGTCAGATGATCTTGGCCTGGTCTTTACTTAGCTTGGGCAGACTAGCCTCAAGCCTTCCTTTGACTCCTCTTACAGATAAGAGAGTGAACTGAGAGTGAGGGGACTGGACAAGACCCATCCCTGAAAGCAGAGATGCTAGAAAGTAAGGGCCCAGGTACAAGGTCTTCCTCCTCATATGGCCATTTCTGGGGCATAGAAGCTACCAAACAAAGGCATGGTTCTGCTGTGTTGGCCAGCTGAGGAGGGTCTTTGCAAAGAGAGGTAGGAGTGGGGCTCTATGTCTGAGGTAGATCCAATGAAATGGGGAAGTACCATGGCCCCTAACAGTGTCCTTAACTGCCTTCTCATTAACAGATCAGCATGTATTAAAACAAGAACATTAGGACAAAATCAAGCTCATGACTATCACAGAAAAATACAGAAATTAAAGCCAAGCTCCCGGAATCTTGCCTAGAGCTAACCGCTGTAACTTCTGGGCATGTGTCCTCCCAATAGTTGGCATCTGTGTGTATGCATAGGATCTGACAAAAACAACCCTGTTTCCCATGTAATATGAAAGCCTCTTGAGAGCACAGGCAGGGCAGGTCCAAATAAAGAGGAGGGATGACTGGTATTGTGAAGGTTAAGGGTCAAACAAGACGTGGCCCTACAACTAACAATAAAGAATTTAGCCTCCTGTGGGAATGCTAGGAGAATCTTGAGAGGATGTGGTTATAGGATACAGGGCTATGGAAGGACTACAGGCAAGACTACAGGCAAGAGGGTACTCCTACCCTCTGCCCCTGCCCCTCCCTATTGCTGCACCCTGCTGGAGAGAACATCAGTGCCCAGGACAGAAGAGACAGCCCATAGGGATCAACCTCTGGGGCAAGAGAAAGGTTAGAGAATGGATCAGTGCAGAGAGTGCCATGTGGCAAGTCTTTTTCTCCTGGGAGAAAGGAGTGAGTTTAGAATCAGAGGGGACCATTGGGATAGCAAGACTATTCTGCAAGGAAATGAAACTCAGAAGTGAGGAAACCCATTCTCGTCCATTTTAGCTATGTATCTATGTATGCATATATATGCATGTATTTATGTATCCACCCACCCATTATCTATATATCCATATATCTACATTTCTATCTATCTATCTATCTATCTATCTATCTATCTATCTATCTATCTATCATCTATCAATTATTTATTTGTTTGTCTGTCTATATTGGTCAGTGTTCTATTTCTGTGAAAAGACACCACGACCACAACAACTTTGATAAAGGAAAGCATTTAATTGGAGATTGCTTATAGTTTAGAGATTTAGTCCGTTATCATTATGGCAGAAGTGTGGGAGCAGGCAGGCAGACATGCTGGAGAAGTAGCTTGAGAGTTCTACATCTGGATCCATAGGCAGCAGGAAGAAAGAAAACAATGGGGCCTGGCTTTGGCTTCTGAAATCTCAAAGACCATCCCCAGTGACACAATTCCTCCAACAAGGCCACACTTACTACAACAAGGCGATATCCCCTAACCCCTCAAGTAGTGCCATTTCATAATGACCAAGAACTTAAATATGAGTCTATAGGGGCCATTTCTATTCAAACCACCACTCCATCTATCTATTTATCTATCTACATGCCTATCTATCTACCTATCTATCTATCTATCTATCTATCTATCTATCTATCTATCTATCTA
>JADRCD010205289.1:0-10216 GCA_019843815.1 Montemys delectorum | reverse complement strand
CCATCCACCCACCCATCCATCCATCCACCCATCCATCCATCCATCCATCCACCCACCCACCCATCCACCCACCCACCCATCCATCCATCCACCCATCTATCCATCCATCCATCTATCCATCCATCCATCCATCCATCCATCCATCCATCCATCCATCCAAGTACAGACATATTCCTTTATTCACATTTAGCTAGTGGTTCTTTGAAGCCTTGCTTTGAACTTACAAGGGATTACCAGGATGCCTAAAGAGAAATCATTGCCTCAAAATAACAAAAGCGATAATAAACCTCTTTACTTGAGCTTTGCCATATCACCAGCCCTCCATTCCCACTTTGTGGATGCAGAAACTGAGGTCCAAAGAAGTTAAGCAATTTGTCCAAGGTCACACAAGTAGACACAGAAGGCTTAGGGTTTGACTCGGCTTTCCTTCGCAGCATTCTGCAGTCTCTTCCACATTAGCAGCCCTGTTATCCTTTCTACTTTAGACAGCTGCAGCTGCAGCTCCAGGGTTACACAGACAGGCAATGGTCTGAGGTGGCAGCTAGACCAATCACCCCAGCACTTAAGATTTTAAATACTAAAAATTCCTTATAAGAACATATTGCATGTTGAACATACGTTACACCTGCTCCATCCCTCCCTTTTCTCACCTTGTCCCTGTCATTGTCCCTTTTGTTCTTCTAGACAACTTTGCTTTTATTCTGAATATACACACACGACAGTCTAGGAACCACCAACGACAGAAAAAAATGAATTTGTCTTTCTGAGACTGGCATAATATGATTGACTCCATCTGCACCCATTTTCTTTCAAAGAACGTAATTTCATTTTTCTTTATGGCTGAAAAACCCCACTGTGAACATAACATTTTCCTTAAACAAAATATTACTTAGTTTTTATGTGTACGTGTGTTTGCCTGGATGCATGTATGTGCACCTTGTGCAGGCCTGGTGCCCACAGAGGTCAGAAGAGCGCATCAGATCCCTTGAAACTGGAGTCGTGGATGGATGTGAACCACCATGTGGATGATAGGATTTGAACCCATGTCCTCTGGAAGAATACCAAGAGCTCTTAACCATGAAGCCAACACTCCAGTCGGACACACCACACTTTCTTTACCTGTGTCTCTGTTGTGCTAGTTGGTCCATAACTTTTGTGAACAGTGCAGCAAAACCATGGCTATGCAGGTATCTGTGATATATTGACTACGAGTCCCTTGGATAAATATATAGGTGTGGTATAACTATGGCCCAGGCATTTTGGTGAGTTCTTCTGGGCCATTAAGGTACAGTGAGATCCAAACTCTGGATCACTGCTGTGTTGTGCTAGTGTGGATGGAGAGGTTGCTCAGCCTCCTGCCTCGGCAGGAGATTCTCTCCTCTTCTCCTGGACCACCTAGGGGTGCACCCAAGGCTTCTCCTGTTCATCCTGGAGACTTGATCTTTGGGGTCAGAGTCTACTCGCCCCCTGCTGTGTGTCTTATAAGTGTGGCTGGTACTAGCTCTAAAGACTGAGCCTAAGTTAATTAAGGTGGTCAGGGTGAGAGCTGAGCAAGGAAGAAAGGACTTGTGGGTAGAAATACTCCATGGAAACTTTGAGTTCCAGCATGCCTTTTCAGGAAAGCAAAGGCCCCAAGAATCCAATGAACTTCTTTTTAAAATGAAAAGTAGGGGTAAGACAGATGCTCTTTTTGCAAAGGCAGGAGCCAGGTGGGGCCAGGCTAAACTTTCTTGCCTGTCCCTTTTTTTTCTAGCTCATAGTATTCTAAACTAGAGGTTGAACACTCACTGTATTCTAATTTACTATAAAAAGAGTATTGGAGACCCAAACTAGACTGCTATTACCAGGGCTTATGCCTGCTTCTAGAAGGGGCAACTGAAGCATAAACAGCTTGTGTTTTTGACATGGTGGGAAGTGTTAGCAGACCATGACTCTAACTTGGCTCTGATCTAACAGCGGACATTCGACATACACTCCTGCACTGTGGTGGGGGGGGGATGTTGGTGTTTTGAGTATATCTAATTTTTTAAACTTACCATTCTGTCAATTTGGTGGTTAGTGCTCTGACCTTGAAGATCAGTTAGTGGTGGAGGTGCCCCCCTTCACTTTATAGCATTCTCTCCATTTCAGTACATCTCCCTGGCTTCACAAGTTCTTTGGGCCTTCATCACAGGATCTGAACATTTTCCTCCTCACTGTGATGGACACAAGTGAGGGCTCTGTGAGTCTATGCACATCTGTGTCCAGAGCTCAGAAATAAACATGGATGCCCGTAAATATGTGAGCCCGGCTAGATTCCTGTACATTTGTGTTTCTGCCTCTGAAATCTGTATTTAAATCAACAAATTGTTCCTATTTGATCTCTTTCCCATATCCTAGCAAAGAGAACACTGTTTTGTTTGTTTGATTGATTGATTTTAAAGCATAATTAGGTAGTGAACACTCTCAGCAACTGTAAAACTGGGGAGCTAAACCTAATCTCCCCCGTGCCCTGAGGACATCACATCTCTGGGTTTCTACTGACTTTCTACTCATTCCTAGTTTGCCAGCTCATTTCTGACTATTGTCCGTTTTGTGTCTGGATACAGGAGAGGTGAGCCAGCTCTCTCCTCCCTGTAATTGGGAATTCGCAGTGTAAAAAGATTCAGCCGCTGGGTGGTGCTGTGGGAAGACATTTGTCCTGGTAAAGGCTTCTGAATACTTCTCTGAGAGAATTTGGGCTTGAAGTGGTGGATGGAGACTCTGTAAGTGGGGCCGGCTGGATAGATTGTAGTGGGCCTGTGGTAGGGGCATGTGACCTTCATCCTAGGGCGTACTTTCATGTTTCTTTTTGCTTTTTGTTTTTTGTTGTTATTCACAGCCTGCTAATTTGGGCACTCTGTGCTCTGAGGCTAGATGTCTCATGAACCTTAAACACTTATATTGAAGGAAACAGGGAAAGCCAGATGGGTGGGACAAAGGTCTCCATCACAGTTCTGGTAGTCTCTCAGTTGTTCCCATCTGTCCTGCAGTTTCTTTTGGAGTCACTATTATACAGTTCAATGGCCCGTGAGCTCTTCCTGAGAGCTGAGAACACTCTTCTATGACTGTGAGAGAGATGTATGTCTAACATACATGTATGTGACAGGGAAATGACTGAGTCCTGGCTGCTCATTTGTAAGCTGTAAGACCTCAGTGTGGCCTCTCAGTTTCTTTGCTCATCTATGAGAAGCAGGGAAGATAAAAATATCAAATCCCCAGTCAGATACCATTACAAGTATTAAAAGATCACTGGTAGTAAGGTGTCCTGCAAACTGTAAAATACAACTCCAGTGGAGGTGTCAGAAACTCCCAGAGGCCAGAGATACACTCTGTCTTTTCATCTAGGTCTGGCACCATGAAAAAACATCACCACCACCATTCTTACTATAGGTTAGATGTATGAATGGGCAGGGGTGTCCATACCCAATTAGCACAGGGCAGACTGGATACATGCCTGTCAAATGAAGAGCTTCAAAGGGTAAGGCCAGGAGAGGGAGCCAGGGACGCAGGCCCTTAAGAGTAATCTGGGGCTTGTGCCTCATCAACTGGGAAAGCATCTAGCACATTTCCAGCCAGCTGGCCCCCTGATAGCCTGGCTCTGCTCAGGCCCAGCTGCCAGGCTCAGGCCACCTCAGGCCCCAGTGACTTCTCCTGGAGCAGGTGGACCTAGAGACTTGTCATCATCAGAAGCCTTCTGATGACCGGCCTGGAATGTCCTCCCTCTTGTTCCCATTTTGAAGGCCTTAGTCCCTGGTGACAGTAAACATATCGGATGTAGGGCCTGACACTGGGACGCCATGGATCTTGGCCGATTTGGGCTGAGAGATCTGTCTCCCATGGCTAACAAATACAAACAAAAACAGCCCAGGTAAACAAATGCAGGCTAGTGTGGAGGAAAGCCACGTCTGAGCCTATTTTTCCTGACCTACTTGTTTTGTTTGTTTGGGATAGAATTACCTGGGGAGATGTCACTGCTTCACATCGTGGTCATGGATCTGGTAGAAAAAAAAATCTAACAGTAGCCTTATTATGTAAATAGCAATAATGACAAGTACTATTTTGTCAATCCTTACCTAGTCATTACTATATACTATATACCTTAATTAGCCCTATGAAGTGATTATGAAGCGTATTGGATTATCTGTGCCACCACTAGGGTATGCTACACTATAGCCATTTTCTGGACAGGAAATTTGAAGGTCAGCCACTTCCTGGATCATAGAATTAGCGACTGGAACTCAAACTGTCCATTTGCTCCTTTATCCATTCCACAAGTTATTAATTATTGAGCTTGAACTATGCACCAGCCACCAGGGGTTCATGTAGAGTAGTAATACAGTCAAGATTCCTGCTCTGTGCAGACAGGAAGGCAAACAAACAAAGTGTAGTATACTGTGGGAAGTGAAGCAGGGAAGACTAGAGCACTGGGGGGAGGAAGGGCATGGGGGGATGGTAGAGGAGGGGGATGGTAGGGGGAAGGGGGTTGGTGGGGGAAGGGAGGACTGTAGGGGTTAAGGGTAGATAGTAGGGGGGAAGGGGGATGGTTGGGAGAGAGGGGATGGGAGGGGAAGAGGGAGGGAAGGGGGAAGGGGAGAGGAGGGGGAGGGAAAGAAGGGGATGGTAGGGGAGGGAGATGGTAGGGGGAAGGGAAGAGGGGATGTTAGGGAGAGGAGGCATGGTAGGGGAGGGGGGTGGTAGGGAGAGGGGGAGGGGATGTAGTCCTGGGGAGGAAGGAACAACACATGACATCTAGGGAAGGGTGGGTCACTGAGCTGAGTGGATCAGAGGGCAGAACCCAATTGCTGACAAACTGTCCAGGCCAAACGGTCAGATTACAGCCCAGTGGGGATCTCTGTGGATCCATCTTTCCTGGAGGTTCCTCTTCAGTCCTTTGCCTGAGTTATGCATTTCTAGGGTAGGCCATACAGTAATAATTTATGGAGAAAATAAAAATAAAAGTATCCACTCCTTTTACCCATTATCGACTCCTCCCATCTATCAATCTATATATTACTCCCATCCATCCATCTGGCCCTCCATCCATCTGTCCATCTGTCTGTCCATCCACCCATCCATCCACCAACCAGTATTTGTAAGGAAACCAGTTAGTACTAGTCAGATCTATGCTCCCACTAGAAATAAGAATAAGGCATCCTAAGTTTGTATTTTGACATCTGGTGACCACTAGCTATTGAGTTCTTAAGATGTGACTACATGACAGAAGAACTTATATGTATAATTTATATATACTATATAAAGTATATAACTTATATATAATATAAAATGTATGTTATAGAATCATATATCATATTTATTATATATGGAATAAATTATTATATACAAATAAATATACAAATTTATATACAAATAAATTATTTGTATATAAAATAATGAGCTAAAATTTTATATAAAAACTAAAATTTAAATGAAATAAACAAACCAGAAGCAACCTAACATTTTCCAGTAAATGTAATTTCCTTGCTTTGATAGGGCCCTATCCCAGTGAAACCACTGAACATTAGCCCGGAAATGACCTTGGTATACGTAATTGATTTTAGAAGACAGCATAAAAAAGAATGCAACTATTTCATCAATGAGCAATCTTAATAAATTAATATTGAAGTAATATTTTGGCATATTTGCTAATATCAGACACAATATCAAAATGTGTTTGTTCCTTTCCCTTTTAAGGCTGGGTTTCTATATGTAGCTCATACTGAATTTCTATTTTACTTCACTAAACCTGCTCATTCCAGAGCGGCAGGCAGCTGGGGGCAGCCAGGCAGGCACACAATAGACCATTGGAATGTCATGAGCTAAGGTCTATAATAGACCCGGGAACTGAATGCTCTGGGGACAGAGAACTAAGCCTTAGTTCTGCCTGTTGCAGGGTCAGAAAGGTGACATCTTCTGCCAGTGTCTGAGACGGGCCGGAGCTTGTCATTGAGAGGACGGGAGGCATTTCCCAGAACTGAGCGCGGCATGTGCAAAGGCCACAAGCGTGGGCCATGGAGAAGTGCCCTAGAATGCGGGACGCTCTGGTGGGAGGAGGTGGTGGGGCCTAAATCAGGATTGTCAGTGGCTGTATGCCTGAGAGAATAAAATCCAAAGTGCTAACGTCATTCCACAAAGCCACAGGGATGCTGTCCACTGTCCCCTCTCTGGTCTCAGCTCCTAATACTTTGCTCTCGTTTCATTCCTTTCCTAGATCATGCCGAGGACATTTCTGCCTTAGGGCCTTTGCTCATACCAGTCCGTTGGCCTTATCCTCTAGATACTTGAGATTATCCACTTGCTGATGTCCTTGAGGCTTGTGCTCCAGTGTCACTTCATCGGAAAGCCTTCCTGTTCCATATCATCCTTATCTGCTCCCTCCTACCGGTCCTACCCAGGCCTCTTTGGCCTCAATAAAACCCCAGGCCTCTTTTTAGTAAGCTGCACTTTCCCTCCCGTGTGGCCCAGCATATCCTCCGATGCCTATTTCAAATCTCTGCTTTCTGGTTGCTACTCTTCTGAGGTGGTATGCGTTCCGTCTGTCTGCTCTGTGTCCATTTCTTTTTTCTTGAGAAGACCATTCTTATTTTTCAGTATAAAGTTGAAGAAAAGGAAAGACAGAGGACACCGAGTCTCCTAGCCCCACCCTTCCCAGCTCCCTAGTCCCACCCACTTCCCAGCTCTCTAGCCCCACCCCCTTCCCAGCTCTCTAGCCCCACCCCTTCCCAGCACTCTAGCCCCACCCTACAGGAACTGAGGAAAATGACCATGTAAGGAATGTCAAGTCTGCAGGAATGGAGGCTGTCAGCGTTGGATGGTCACATGGTCATCTCCTGTCCCACAGATTGTTCCTAAACTAAAATGAATACCTGTTTGCACTTCCCAATGGCCCCCGCTGCCCTGCAACTGTTAAATACGGAAAAGGGAAGGAAAATGTTAACCTGAGTGATTTTATGAGAACCCTCCAGTTGACCTAATTCTGTTTTACAGACATTGTACCCCTCATCAGACATGTCTGGGGCCAAGAGTGTGGCAGATTTTTATTGTTTCAGATTTTGGGATATTTGCGTATGCAAATAGGACCCAAAAGTAAACAGGACATTCGTTTGTTTCATTTATTACTTTACACACACAACCTGACTATGTAAGTATATAGATAATGTAGTGCACATACACATACACATGATGATGTAAACATGTAGATAATGTAGTGCACATACACATGACTATGTAAATATAGAAAGTTGAAGAAAAGGAAAGACTAAATATAGAGAGAATGTAAGTGCACAGCACAGAGCGTTCTGCTGCCAGGATTCTCCACCTGGGCCAGTTTCTGACTTGGGGTTAGGGTAACTCTGTGTCGTCTGCCACCCGTTCCTATTGGTCCCATGAACAGACCTTGCCATTTATGTTCACATGTACAAAACCTAACCCCAGTGGGAAGGCAGCAGAAAATATTGACATCTGACACGGACTGGGTGGGCCTCACTGTTCTCGCTACTTTTAGTTTTTCTGCATCACTCTTGTTAATCCACTTTCTGCTATTGTAACAAATCCACGGGATTATTAACATTCATTTATGCTCATGATGTTGGAGGCTTCATTTCATGACTGACAGTCTCTACTGCTTCGGGCCTGTGTCAAGGTGACACAGCATCTGTGGGGGGATGCAGTGGAGCAGCACATTGAGAGAAGCAAGGGAGAGGGAGAAGCCCTCAGTTCTCTCCATGAGCACACCCTGACTGGTTGGCAAACCTCCCTTTACATCCCACTCACTGCCTCCTTCCTAGTCATTCCTCCCTACAATCTTTCCCCCTTCCCCTTGTCCTCTGAGCCATTGGAGGCCCCTCTTTGAGGGTAGGCACTTCCTCTCCCACTGAGAGTAGACAAGGCAGCCCAGGTACAACATATCCCACATAGAGGCAACAGCTTTTGGGGTAGCCCTCTCTAGTTGTTCAGGACCCACATGAAAGATGAAGTAAAAGAATGTAGAATTTAAAATTACGTATACAGAAGTGAAATTTTTGCAGTTGTGTTCATCTGCTACATATGTGCAGGCAGGCCTAGGTCCAGCCCGTGTATGTTCTTTGGTTGGAGGTTCAGTCTCTGAGAGCCCCAAAGGGACCAGGTTAGTTGACTCTGTTGGTCTCCCTGTGGCGTTCCTAACCCCTTGGAGGCAGCAATCCTTCCTCCTGTTCTTCCATGAGAATCCCCAAACTCCATCTACTGTTTGGCTGTGGGTGTCTGCATCTGTCTGAGTCAGCTGTGGGGTGGAGTCTCTCAGAGGACAGCCATGCTAGACTCCTGTCTTCAAGCACATCTTAAAGAGGACTAGCCAGTAGTCCCACATTGGGGACTATGCTTTTCTATACCCACCTTTAGGGGACACTTGCCAAATTATGTGAATCTGCAACCAAAACTTTGAAAACACCTTTACTTTAAAGATGAGAACACAAAAATAAAGAAAGAGAAGGCAGCTCAGGACCACACAGGCAGAAGGACCTGAACTCAGATGCTTTTGCTTCTGAAGCCTGTGCCCTCAGTTGCCATGGTTATGGTCTCCACAGCCATTTAGCAGGGGGAGAGAATTAGGGCTTTTGGTATCAATTCATGAGTAAATATTTGCATTTATCTATCCCATATTCAAATAGCATGAGTTCTCCCGAGTTTGGCAACTGGAGGTGAGCTGGATGCTGTAACTGCATTAACTACTCTAGACTGGGAGCTAGAAGAACCAGGCCTGAGCTGTTCTACTCATTGTTAGACCCAAAGCTGGGCGTGTAGCAGGGGAACGGCATTACTGAATGAATTTTTGTACTATTTCAATAAACTGTGGAATGCTTCTCTGATTAGATGGCTCATATATGTAATGCTCAATAAATAAATAAATAAATAAATAAATAAATAAATAAAATCTCACCACTTCTAGTAAGAAGGAAGTATGATTTCTCTGGGCTCACAGTTTGATGTTCCAGTCCCTGGTGACGGGGAAGGCTTGGCAGAGTTCACAGCAGCAGGAGTTATGTGGCTCGGGATTACTCATTATCTCTGGGCAGCAGGAAGCAGAGATCATCTGGGTCAAGACTATAATAACTCATCAGATCCTCCTTGCAGTGACCCACTTCCTCCAGCTGGGGCTCACCTCCAAAGGATCCCACAACCTCCCAGAGCTGTGCCACCAGCTGGGAACGGGAGCCTAGAGGTGACAGTTCATTGTGGAGGAATATGAGTTTCTGGTGGACTTCTGCCACAGTGACGAATAAGCACGTTCTTAAGTGGTCATTTCCAAGTTGGTGGTCCATTCACTCACAGAGCCAAGTTAAAAATGTCATAATCTTAGGTAACTTGAACTTCACCTATCCATACTGACCAGTAACAACTCACATGAGTTGTACTGCAGCAGCTGGAGCCTTTGTTAGTTAGTTGGATTCAAATCCTGACTTAAATTGTCGTTTGGTAACATGCAATGTAGCCAACTTTTGTTGATATTCGTTTTTTTTCAACAGTGAAACAGGGACCCCAGTAAACCACACACACACACACACATATTTTCGGATCAGAGTTCTTTCAAGAAAGCAAACACAGAACACTTTCAAGTTGGTTCGAAAACAGCCATGTAATAAAGGCCCAGTGAGGAACCTTGTGCTACTATAACTTGTGAGATGGTATGGATGCTTCCAAGTACAGATGTTATAACATCTGTCCAGGATCCAGCACAGGGCCAGAAGCTATCAGGCAGCATGATCAAGCTGCTGGTAACTCCTCAGAACTCTGGTAGGATCCTCGAGAGAAGCACAGAAAGCCTGATCGTATTAGTCACTGTCTGCTAAGTATGCATTTGATACCTCAAGATCCACAGCAGCTTTGTGGAACACACTGCCACCGCTGGCAGTGGCATGCAGTTGTTCCCATCACCACTGACAGGTCAGAGTAGCAACACAAAGAGAGGAGGAAATAATGAATTTTGGGACAGGACTGGAACCTGGTTTGTTTGATTCTAGAACTCAAGCTCTGAACCAAGGAGCCTGGGCTCTGCTAGGGCTGTAGACACCACAGCCAGCTTTTCAAAGTCAGAGGAGATAGTCTGTGTAAAAATATCCACATATGGACTAGCAGTGGCTTAGCAGATAAAGGCCTGATGGTCAATGTTTGATTTCTGGATACCACATGGTGAAGAGAGAGAGGTGACCTCTCAAAGTTA
>JADRCD010205288.1:0-13021 GCA_019843815.1 Montemys delectorum | reverse complement strand
TTGACCTCCTCTTTCACTGGATTATTATATTATCAAATATAGAAGGTACAAAGAAATAGATTTCACTGTAACTTCTTTATATGTGCATATTACATATTTCAGGGTTATCTATTCTTGAGGCAATACAAAGAGGTACAAAATGTACATAGCAGCCTTAAATGTGTCAAGTATCTTACATTTTCTGGTCTAATATAATATGCAGGACTTAGACTATAGTTAAAATAATGTGTCAATTTTTACTGAAAGTATTTTAAAATAAAAAATAAAATGTTCTCAGAATATAAAAATGTATTAAGTAACACTTATGCAAATTTGTCTTAAACTAAAACCTTCCCTGTTCTATGTCAAAAATATAGTAAAATTATTTAAAGCATGGAAAGTGTGTAAATTTCATAAAATCACAAAAGGAAAATTGATCCAAGGCCATATAAAAGATTTCAAGACTGGCACAGTTCAGCAAAATAAACTGACATGCATTATCTACATGCAAAAGAATAATCTGGGAATAATTATTTTTAATAAGAGCATCTCATTCTTATCATCATGTCTCAATAGACATAGTTTTCAGTTTCTATAATCAAGTCATAATAGGCTAAAGATACCCAGTTAGCTCACCATGTGTACCCAAGATTAGGACTCAATAATGTGCTGACTAATCTCTCTCACACTAAACACATTACACTCCCCTTTGACTTAAAGAGTCAAGCTACTACTTTATCTCATTCTTTGTCCAAGCAAAGGCCGCACCCTCTCTTCCTCATCCAGTACCATGCCTTCTTCATGTTCAGTATTATCAAACCAAACCACAGATCTAATTATGTTGTCTTGATGCCAAAATCTCTGCCCTTGGAGAAAGGCATCAGGCAGCCCATCTAGGTAACTAAATTATAAAAGCATCCAGGCAGGTATCTGGTGAATGTCTCGCTTCATCCTTGCATAATAAACTATCTCCTCCTGCTCATTCATTTGTCAGTCACAGTAACTAAGGATTATTATTTGCTGAATGTACGTGACACCAGCAATTTGCAAAGTCTGTTGGCAAGAAAATCAGGTTAGAATGACAGAGTGAGAAATTAAGCAGAAGCCTGATGTAATTAGCTACAACAATCAGTGCTCTAATTCCTGATTTATTGTGTCCTGTTTTCCTGTTGCACTCCTCTCTGTGTATACTGTATGGACTTCATATAGGTCAAACAATTGACTTATCAGTCTTGGCTCAGAAAGAGGTCAGAGTTAACAATATTTATTTAAACATACAGGATGCTTCCAGCTGCAATTAGGAAATAACTATTACTAATAAATCCTTGGCACTATTTCCTAATTTACATAGTATTTCAAATAATGAAAAAAAAGAATGAATTGGAATTAGTTTCTTACACAGACACAAAGGTTGGTTTATTAATAGTTGTCCCTCTAGAATGATTTTTCCTTACTCTAGAAAGATCTATGATTATAAGTGAGGCAAAAGAATAATTATCATTAGGAGGAACATTCAGACAAATAAAAAATGGTCTCCTGATTTATAAAGGGGTATTACTTTCAAAGTTCTGTTGAAAGGTTATAGCAAACTCTGCCCCCAACCTTGGAAACTCTAGATAATAATGAACTTTTGCTTTATACTACACAAACACAAATAGAAATTTGGACTAGTTATATCTAAGATCTATTCTGAGAAAGTAAAATATGAACTATTTTTAATTAAAAGACTTTATAAAAAGTGTAAGACAAATGAAGGCTACTCAAATGTTGGTGACATTTCTGAGAAGATGAATAAACTCAAATTCAAGGCGGTTTCAAACAAAATTTGTACAAATGGAATGGAAAGGATTACTTTATGTACCCCATTATAGACAACTGGGTACAATGGAATAAACTTTTCTGATCTTTTTCTTTAAACTTCTGGAAGCCTTATAAACGCCTATAAGATGACGAAATATTACATAGTTTCAAGACCATAGAAAGCAGCTTAGTGCAAAGGAATAGAAGAATGAGAAGATGTAGTTAATTACCAGATGATCTGGATAGTTTCAAGGTCATTTCTCTATTAACCAAAAAGCTTTGAAAATTCGTTTGACATACCTAAACATGTAACTTTATAGATAAATCTATATGTTTGAACTTAACTTTTAAAATAAAAATATTATTTATTATCCAGATGTGGTAGGTAGTACACAGCTAAAAATCATAGCATGCGACAGGTAAAAACAGGAACTTGGCAAGTTTAGGGCTAAGCTGTACATCAGAGTGAGCTCAAGGAAATTTAGGGCTAGCCTATACAACACAATGAGCTCAAGAAACTTTAGGGATATCCTGTATAACAGAATGAGCTCAAGGAAGTTAAGGGCTAGCCTGTACAACAGGGTGAGCTCAAGGCCAACTTGATCACTCAGAATGATCCTCTCTCAAAAGGATAAGGGCTAAGAATGTTGCTCAGTTGTAGCAGTTTTACCTAGTATGTGTGATACCTCAGCAAAACTATATGTATTTTCAGTATCTTAGATGCTCAACATCTTAACTTTTCCAGTTACCTTACAAACAAAACCTCTACTTTAGAAATGAGGAAACAAAGGCTTTGAAATTCAGTAACTTATTTGAGTTTCCCAGCTAGAATAAAACTAAACCATCATTCTAATCTAGTTACTATGCGCCTACAATCCAAATGTTTAAACCTTTTGTTCTAAAAAACTTACACTTTAAGGTCCTAACATCATAGAATTCTAGTCAAGCATATAGGCAGATGCCTGGAAAAAGTATAATGTATACCTTAAAACAAAATATGGAGATCAACAAGCACTTACTACATAAGACAGGATGTTTTAATGACTGAGTATCCAATTTTACTTGTGTACAATAATATTTCCACAAATATATTATAAATAAATAACATTTTATCAATTACTGAAGTATTATTGACTACTCACTGTGTTCTTAATTATGAAGATATTTAAAATATACCTTCTACTACCAAGAATAATCTAATTTAGTTGAATATAATTACTGTTGGACATTTATGAATGGCAGAACTTGAGACTTATGCAGCAAATGCTGCAAAGTTCAGCTGAAGCATTCAAATCTCAGAGCAGTGAAGTAACATTTCATGAATGAAAGTAAATTAATGTAATATCAATTATTGAGAAAAAGGAATTTAACTGCCAAAGTAAATTATAGGAGGTATTAATAAAGAATGCAACCTACAATTGACACTGTTTTACAGCATCAGAGACAGAAGAATCAGCATGGTATACATGTATGTGTTTTTCTAGTGAAAATAATAAAAACCCTTACTAAAATAAAAATGTCATCATTATAATATAATTATATTACATATATATTTACATGTGTATATATACATATATGTACCTAAATATATGTAATTACAATGTAATATATATACATGTATTGTGTATCATTTGTATTATAATTTAATTATATATATATAATTGCAGTATGTAATATATAATTATTATAATTAATATAATTATATTATAATTACTGTTGGACATTTATGAATGACAGAACTTGAGATTTATGCAGCAAATGCTGCAAAGTTCAGCTGAAGCATTCAAATCTCAGAGCAGTGAAGTAACATTTCATGAATGAATTTCATGAATTATATATTATATAATAATTATATAGTTAAATATAAGTATTTGTAATATAATATCTTTATACTATATAAAAGCTTTTCTTTGTAATGCATAAAAACTGAAATAAGAAGGTCTAGTAAAAAGAGGTGAAGAATAAAGTAAGAAATATTTTCAAAGTATATTTGAGAATATTTTCATTAATCATTAACCTAATAATTATTAACTTGATTAACATTAATTATAAAGTTAGTCTTTTCAGGCTGCTATAGAAAATTACTGGTTGGCTTCGAAATAAGGAAATTATTCCTTATAGTTCTGGACACTGGCAAGTCCAAAATTAAGACTACCAACCAAGATTCAGTATCTAGTGAGGGCAAACTTCTACTTGGACAATGACTGTTAACTTAGTTTAATTTTTTTCTTGCTGTAATAAAAGTCTTGTAGAGGAATTTTAATCCAGCAACATGGCTGCTTTGGCAAGGGATCATATCCAAAGTCCTCTATGCCTATATGATCTAGCTGGAATACAGACACACCCCAGATTATAGTATGATCTGGCTAGAATGCAGATTCATCCTTAGTACACAAATTTCATCCCTAACAATGAAAGTAAAGTTAGTTTATAGAAAGAAGCAGGCATGTTTGAAAGAGGTATCTAATTGAGGGGCAGACAAAGTGCAGAATCAGACAAAGATTTGACAGAATAAATATCAGAGATAGGATATGCGCAACTCACATGATAACACTATAGAAGGGGCTACTTAGGAACAGAGAGGAGAGAGCAAGAGAGGCTATGTGTATGTGTTGGAGTTTTATAGAGATAATTTTACAGAAACAGGTTGCTGAGAGAACATCCTAACACAGGTGAAGACAGAAGGAGCCAGAAAATAAGAAAAAACAAGAAGATTAAGACATATTTCCAAAGTTTGTATGATGCAAACACAGCAATTCAGGCAAAAGCAAAGAGAAGTCAGATTGAATCAGTCAGTTTAGAAGATTAGATTGTATGCAGGCTAGAAACTTCCAGGCTTAGGCCTAGAGATAGTTAGAACAGAGAAGAAAATGTCCTGAGTTTAACCCATGTCGTGTATTCCCACGGCTTTTGTAAGGCTTTCATCTTATATCAATATCTGAGGAAATAAAAATGACATTTACAACTCTGAGAAAACAGTTTAAGAGAGGGAGAAAGGGGTTACATTGGCAAACTTTTTCAGGTTACAGTTTATCATTGCAAGTGAGTCAAGGTATATCCAATTATAGCCACTGGATAACATTGTATCTAACATTATAAACACAGTCAAGAGCAGAAGGCAATGAATTAATGAATATATGTTAATGAATGAATATATGTTAATGTTAAACTTGTTTTCTCCACTCTCACATAGTTTAGAATCCTTCCTTCCTTGGGAATGGTGCCACCCCCAGTGGGCAGGACTTTCCACTACAATTAATGTAATCAAAATAATACCTCACAGTCATGCCACTGTCCAATTAAATCTAGAAAATCCTTCATTGAGATTCCTTTCCCAGATGATTCAAAACTATGTCAAATTGGCCATTAAAACTAATAACCACTGTGTCACATAGGGAAAGGGAAAAGAGATTTCTGAAGCCTCTTTACAAAGGTATTTCTAATCCCATTTATAAGGACTATACACTAGTGTTCTAATAAACTCTTAAAGATCTCACATTCAATTATATCACATTGGAGAATAAGAGACAAGGTCAATAGCACTTATTCTTAAACTGGGCTGTTGTTAAAGATTCACAGTTGATTAAATTAGGTAAAATCCAAGTTCTGAAGAGTCTTATAGCAACTGAGGAAAATCAAAAGGAATACATAGGAACAGCTCATTCCAGTAGAATTTGATGAAGCCTGAAAAGGAATTATAGAACTCTGGAAAGCACCTGACAGCAAAGCTGCACCAAGTTTGAACTCTGTAGAGAGTTATTGAAGAAGATGTTTGATTCAAATCTTTGAAGATATACTCAAGTGGAGGGCCAAAAAAAAAGTAATTCTATGTCACAAGACAAACCTACTCAAAAGTGATATACACCATTGGGTTCTGAGAATTCTGAAATAGTTTGAAACAGATAAGATATCAGGTTCTGTAGTATGGAATGAGAAGGTTCATCTAGTCTTCAAGAATCTGAAAGATATATGCCAATCTGAAAATGATAAGATGAAATGAAAGAGTAATATTGCTTAATTTAGATCACAGAAAAATAAATGACTGTTTTTAAAAAAATGACTTTCAGCAGAACCAAGACAGAGATCCATGAAATAAATTTGAATGCACCTCCTCGGACTCCAGGAGAAATAGAGATGATGAGGTCCTGAGATAATATGAAAATGGGATAGGGTTAATTAAGGTCAATTTAACAGGACATATATAAGACTTTATTTTTTTTAATGTCAAATAGTCAAGAAAAACTCTAAATTTTCATGTGGCTATGTGAATATTGTTATCTTTTACAAAACAATGCTTATTATTTGTAATGGTCTTATCGTGTTTTATGGAGAAAAAGCTGTGACCTAAATGCACACATGGCAGACATTAACCTGTCCTGTGAAGGGTATGGTCTCACTGATTCTTTTGTGTGTTCCACAGTCTTCCTTAATTCCAGATAGTCACTGTTTTAAATGTTGGGAAAACATGGCCAGGGAAATGCCTTAGTTCATAAAGTGGCTTTTATGCAAACATTAGTATTTTAGCTCAAACCTCTAGCACTCAAGTTAAAAAATAAACAGGTATGGTTGCATAAATATATAACCGTAGTAGAGTGGATTCAGGCACAGTGAATTCTTGGATCTCAGCCTGTCTAGTTAATAGATGAGTGTCAAGTTTAGTAGATACTTTATATCCAAAGGTGGGGAGAAAAAGTAAGAAATTTGGCAACAGAAAGACAGGCCTGGACAGAAAGACGGACAGACAAACACACACATGTGCATACACATACATATTCAGTGTTGAAAAAACAATTGTGAACAAATAAGAGACTACATCCTTATCTTATCAAGATTTATCATGACCATGTTTCATAAAAATCAATGAATACACCAAATATCTTTACCAGTTTCTGAACTGTTAAAATGAGAGAGGAGAAAATTTACAATGAAACAGATAAATAATAAAAATATACTGAGATAAGAAACTAAGGCAAACAAAGGTCAAAGAAGGATTCTCTAAGGTGTTATATGAGCTAAGACTTTACATTCAAGAGAATAGAGCTAAAAAGATCTGAGAGATGATTATCACAAGGAGAGAAAAGAGAAGTAGAGAATGGTCTAAGGAAGTGACTGGTGTGATAGACTAAGCATCAGAAAGTGATATACTAAAAATATTATTGATTTGGACTTTATTTTGGATTGGCTAGAACTATTCATAAGTAATCAGGACTATAATTGATATACAAAAACTAGTCTAGTTACTAGATAGAATGTCTCAAAACTCAAGAGTGACAATTGTATACGTGCTTATTCTCGGCAGCCATCTTGATTTGGACTAGGTTTGTAGCAGTGGACATGGAAAAGTGAGAACTAGCAAAAAACCAAATTAAACCAGGACTTCTTCTGGAGTTGGAGATGAAAACAAAAAACAATCAAAACAATTCTAGTCTTTGGCTGTGAACATCTGGATAATCAAATTCTTGAAATAGTGACTATTATGGTGGATAGTGACTATTGGAAAGAGATTATAAATGTGTAAGTTCTGCTACTATTTGTGATAAACCTGAGATATCTGTTATATGTCCAATGGGTGTGTCAAATATAGATACATTCTAGACTCAATAGAGAGGTTGGAGCCAGAGTAATTGGGATAGAGATAGCAATTACAGCCACCGAAGAATTACGTGGAATCATATAGAAAAAGATAAAAGAGTGCAGAGAGGCCTTAAGACTTATCTGAACTCACTTTAACATCAAGAGATCCAAGAAAAAGAACACTGAACAAAGGAGTCTGAGAGAAGGAATCCCAGCATTCCTGTTACAAATTCAAGAAAACAAAGCATTTCAAGAAGAAAGAATAACCAGTTTTCCAGATACAACAGACTGATAAAGATGGGCACAGATGAAGGGGAATTGCAAGTGTGTGGTATCCTTGACAAAGCAGTTTTATGAGCTTTGTAGTTGGGTATCTGGAGATTGAAGTCAACTTTTGCTATTTAATGTTTTAAGATCTGAGAAAAGAATTTAAGTATTTACTCTTCAAAGTTCTTATCTCAACAGTGTTATTAATTTGAATGCCCAGAGTCAGATTGGTTTGGTAAGTAAAAGCAATAACATGGGAAAACTTGTACCAAGACTCAATAAATTTGTCTGGGTCTTCTTTTCTTCAAGATGTAAAATATTAATAACTAATCAGTTTTGCTTAGGTCAAATCAAATCCATGCATCAAAACTTGAAAAGTGTATGGCTAAATTCTTGAACCTATTTTTCCTCTCATAGTTTTATGGTACGACAATGTTTAAAGTTTATAATGGGAACAGTACTAAATCATTATATATTCACATTATATCTAATAATTCTAATAAATGTTCTAAACTTCTGTCACAAAGGAATAACTGGGACAAATTTCTTATACTTACAACTAAAATTATTCTAAACAAAAGCACAAGAAGAAGCCATTACAGTGGGAGCATTAATATAGTTGAAGCATATTAATTTAAATTAAGCAATATAAATGTTAAAGTAGGAATAAACATGTTTGGAGGACTAATGGAACAATTGCTTGCACAATTTCTAACAAAAGAAATGTCTTCTTTCTGATGTAATCTACCAGCTTCCCATCAATTGAAGCTTTTGTTTTAGATAATTGATGCTTAAAGCCTTAAAGCTATATCATTTTCTGCCAATATATTGACATAATTAAAACACATGTCACTTGGATATGTGGCTGAAAAGGTCACAGACCCTAGAGGGAAACCTACTACTACCATGTTGCTAAAATGGCATGTGGCCATTTGCCTTCTATGTACTTATCCTTACACACATAGGAAAATGAAGTTCTCACCCCTCATAAAGAATTGTCTATCAGTATCAGGTGAAGGATAGTGCAGAAAACTGCAACTAGTCAATGTGCAGAGAACAAGTCATTGTGGAGATATCAACTATGTATGGAATATCTATAATAATCTCTATAACAAAGATTCAGGATAGAAAGATTGTAGGAGTCAGAGAACAAGTAGTACTACCACAATATTGTGTTTGTTAGACGTGACAGGGATGCTACTCATGAACTCTCAAGAATATATTTACCTACACAAGACCTACATAATGCCACACCATGATATGCCAATATAGACAGTGAAAGGACCAAATGGCTCCACCCCTCGTTGAAGAACTATAGGCAGTCAATGGCAGCTGAGAGACAGTCAATGGCAGTTGAGAGACATTCTTCAGGGATGAGTGCCTTAAGAGGTCATCCACGCCTAAGTAATCAATCCTAAACCCAAGTAAGGTACTACAAAATGTGTGTCCTAAGGTTTGGCATTAGGTTGCCAGGCTTGTAGGAGAAAGAATCTTTGCTCTCTTGGCTGCCCAAGGTGCTGAGAAAGAGATGGTTGGAAACTCAGGCCGAAATGAAGCATGTATACGATCCCTCTAACGTTCCTCAAACATCTCAGAAGAAGATCTGGAGAAGAATGTAAGATGCAGGATATAATGCAGTTCTCCAGACAGGACAACTATTACAGTCACAAATATACCCTAGGGTGGTTTGTGCACTGGCCCTCATCAGAGTGAACCTGTTAAAAGTAAGTCATAGGCTGGGGAGGTGCTTATGGACCCTAGTTTTGCCCACAGAACTATTAGATACTATTAGGTTCTGAGAAATGAAGAGTCATTATCTTCAGCTGTGTATCTACTAGTTAGCCTATCAGGAACCAATGGATAGATCCAAACCCATGGTCATGCTGATAATCTTTGTTAAACAAAATGGGTCACAAAACAAATTCAAAAGATATGAATTTGGTAAATGGATTTCTAAGAATGATTTAGATGGACAAAGTTAGGAAAAAGGAAAGAGAGAGTGAGAGTAATTAGTATGTACTATATCTGTGTATGAAATTATCCAAAGAAAAGATTAAATCATAAAAGCATTTGCTCTCATAGCCCTGAAGTCAAGAAGTCTAAAATTGGGGCTATTGACATAAAACAAATATGTCCAGAGCCACATTCTAGACAGAGGATTTAAGGAGAAACCCATTTCTTGAATATAGAGAACAAATAAGAATTTATACTGGGATTCTTGGATTTTCAAAGATAAATAAATAAATAAATAAATAAATAAATAAGAAACAAGGGAAGGAAAGAAAGGATGGAAGAAAGTAAGAAAGTAAAGAAATAAAAGAATAAGAAAGGAAAAGAAAATAGAGATTAGGGGGCAAAGATATAGAGATGAGGGGCTCTTTCTCCATGCATATAGCTTTGCAGGGCTGGGAATAGAACCCAAGGTCTTGGGCATGCTAGGCATGTGTTCTACCACTGAGTCAGTGCCCCAAAACACTATGTGTGTATCATATATGATGGTCTGTCTTCGCTTATAAGGTTAAGCATTTAAAACCCACAAAATAATCTCACATAACCCCATTTTCTCAAGAACCTTCAGTTAATACATCTGCAAAGATTCTTTTCTATTCAGGAATACTTATTGGACACTCAGTTTTGGGACCTCAAAGCTGTCCAAGCTACTGGAAGCCAAGCACATCTCAGCCTGAGAGTGAAAAAAAACTAGTTAAGACATTCATGGACCAATGCTCTTCAGCACAGTCTTGACATCCTTATTTAAGATACTGATTAAAGACAGAGAACTTATTTTAGGGCATTATAATCCTGGATCTTGTTGAGTTTAACCAAATTGAATTAGTACTAAAAGCTTACTAATCATTCATAATACGTTTTAGTTGTACTAACATTTAATTAAGATGAAGCTTTAGACTCTCACACTGGGCTTCTTTGATTTGGGCTGTATTTTTTTTTCAAGTGCTGGGATTAAAGGCGTGTGTCATCACTGCCCAGCTCGGGCTGTAATTTTATTGGCTCTTTGGTTAGTACCAATTGGTCCATGTTGTTCAGACATGCTGGTAAAACTTTGTAAAAGTTATAGATATATATAAAACAATGTTTGTTAATTTTTTAAAAGACTTAAAATGTCTAAAAAAATATTAAAATTAATGTAAAGATTGAGGCTAGTGAAATAACTATTGGTAAAGTGCTTGCTGCACATTCTCTTCGTGCAAAGTGAGAAACTGTAGAATGTCTGTAATCTTAGCATTAGGAAGTGGCTAGCCATCTAGTCTACCTTCATTTGATGGCCTTTGGGTTCAGTAACAGACCCAACCTCACAAAAATGAAGTAGAGGATGATTAAGGAAGACATCAGAGACTCCAGCCAGGTAAGCAGGTAGGAAGGCTAACTGCAGCAGACCTTTACCTCCCCCACAGCTCCTCCAAATCCGATCATCCAGTCTCATACCCAGCTCTGCAGCAGACCAGCTACTGAGGCTTCCATCTACTACTGCCCCCATCACCAGTGGATCACACAGATCTTCAAACTTCCCACCCTCCACTCACACTCCTCCAACCCTTCTCCTCACAATACTGTTATCACAGCTGTCAACTCCAGTAGGCATCCTCTGGGAAACCAGCAGCAGCCAGTCTAGCCAGAGAAGCAAGTAGGCTAGTGAAACAAGTAGGCAAGCTCCAGTTCTTCATTCTCCCTTCTCTCCTCCAAATACAACCCCCGAGTCTCATCCCCACATCTATAGCAGGCTATGTGTAGTGGCCTCCCCTCACTCATTTGGTCCCCAGGTGTCACGGTTTGTATTCATGCATGAAACATCATCACCAAGAAGCAAGTTGAGGAGGAAAGGGTTTATTCAGCTTACACTTCCATGTTGCTGTTCACGATCAATAGGAAGTCAGGACTGGAACTCTCACAGGGCAGGAATTTAGAGGTTGGAGCTGTTGTAGAGGCCATAGGAAGGTGCTGCTTACTGGATTGCTTACCCTGTCTTGCTCAGCTTGCTTTCTTATAGAACCCAGGACTATAGAACCCACAATGGTCTGGGCCCTCTCCCCTTCATCACCAATTGAGAAAATGCCTTACAGGTTGATCACATGGAAGCATTTCTTCAAACGTAGGCTCTTTTCTCTGTGATAATTCCAGCTTGTGTCAAGTTGGCAGACAAACTCAGCCAGTACACCAGAGTCTAATTATATCTTGGTGAAATCTTGTATTTTCCTCCCTCCTGTGGACACTCTCAGCCTTCCTATCCCAGTCCATCCATATTTCTAAGTGTCAGCTTCCAGTGCCTACAAAAACATTTTACCCAGACACCTCAATAGCCACACCTGTCAAGACTCCAGAAGAATTTCCTACCAGGCAACAAACACAACCATATCCTTCTTTTAAAAAAAAATGGATATTTTATTTATTTACATTTCAAATGTTATCCACTTTCCTGATTATCTTCCCCCACAAAAACCCCTTATCTCATCACCCCCTGCTTCTATGAGGGTGTGCCCCCCACATACACCCAGTCCTGTCTCCCAGCCCTCACCCTCACATTCCTCTACACTGGGGGATCGAGCCTTCATATGACCAAGGTCCTCTTCTCCCATTGATGCTCAACAAGGCCATCCTCTGCTACATATAGGGCTGGAGCCATGGGTTCCTCCATGAGTACACCCTGGTTAGTGGTTTAGACCCTGGGAGCTCTGGTCGGTTGAGAATTGTTGTTATTCCTATGGGGTTGCAAACCCCTTTAGCTCCTTCAGTCCTTTCTCTAACTCCTCCACTGGGGACCCTGTGCTCAGTCCACCTCTGCATTCGCCTCTGTATATATCAGAGTCTGGCAGAGCCTATCAGGAGACAGCTATATCAGGCTCCTGTGAGCATGCACTTATTAGCATCCACAATAGTGTCTGGGTTTGGTAACTGTATATGGGATGGATCCCCAGGTGGGACAGTCTCTGGATGGACTTTCATTTAGTCTCTGCTGCACACTTTGTCTCTATATTTACTCCCTTGAGTATTTTGTTACCCCTTCTAAGAAGGACCAAAGCACCCACACTCTGGTCTTCCTTCTTCTTGAGCTTTCTGTGGTCTGTGAATTGTATTTTCAGTATTTGGAGCTTCTGGGCTAATATCCACTTACCAGTGAGTGCATACAATGTGTGTTCTTTTGTGATTGGGTTATCTCACTCAAGATGGTATATTCTAATTCCATCCATTTGCCTAAGAATTTCATGAATTCATTGATTTAATAGCTGAGTAGTACTCTGTTATGTAAATGTACCACATTTTCTGTATTAATTTCTCTGTTGAAGGACATCTGGGTACTTTCCAGCTTTGGCTATTATAAAACTGCTATGAACATAATGAAGCATGTGTCCTTTTTATATGTTGGAGCATCTTTTGGGTAGCCGAG
>JADRCD010205287.1:2210-25926 GCA_019843815.1 Montemys delectorum | reverse complement strand
TCTATCTATCTATCTATCTATCTATCTATCTATCTATCTATCTATCTATATCTGTCTGTCTTAGTCAGGGTTTTTATTCCTGCACAAACATCATGAGCAAGAAGCAAGTTGGGGAGGAAAGGATTTATTTAGCTTACTTCCATATTGCTGTTGATCACCAGAGGAAATCAGGACTGGAGCTCAAGCAGGTCAGGAAGCCGGAGCTGACACAGAGGCCATGGAGAGGTATTTCTTGCTGGCTTGCTTCCCCTGGCTTGCTCAGCTTGCTCTCTTATACAACCCAAGACTTCCAGCCCAGGGATGGCACCACCCATAAGGGGCCCTACCCACTTGATCACTAATTGAGAAAATGCCCTACAGCTGGATCTCATGGAGGTACTTCCCCAACTGAAGCTTCCTTCTCTGTGATAACTCCAGCCTGTGTCAAGTTGACACACAAAACCAGCCGGTACACTATCTATCTATCATCTATTTCCTCTATCTCTCCTGTGTCTATTTCCCGTGTTTGTGTTTTCTCTCTCCTCTCCCACCTCTTCTCCCCATCACCTCTCCACTCTCTCTTCCCCTCTATTTCCTCTCTTTTTTCTCATTATCTCAAGCACTTGCTCTCTTTCTTGCTCTTGCTGCTCATAAAGTGGTGTTACTGAAAAGTCTTTTCCAATCATTTTCTTCAGTCACACTGGAAAAAGAACATTCTCAAGGACTGAGGCTTCTAAACTCTCTTTCCTTCTGTTCTGCTCTCCAAAGTTTCTTTTTTGTCTTAGTAATGTTTTCCACCCTCACTCTCTAGGCCTCTACTCTCCCTCTGTCTGGGGATTCTTCACAGAAGTTCTGAAATCCATGCACAATGTGGGTGTCCTCTACCTACTCTGAGATCTGTCACCATCCCACTGTGGTTTGAATTTGAAGTTCCCTAGTGGGTAATTATACTGAGCATACTTGCATCTGCATATAACCATTTGCTGTAGAAATGTCTGCTTAAGTTTAATTTTCTAGTCAGTAGAGTCTTTGTTTCTGGATGGTTACCTGATTTTTAAAATTCCCCCTTAATTTTTCATTTTCAGCTCTTTACCTCATGTGTAGGTATGACTTTCTCTTTCTATTTATTGTTTCTACCAATGTTTGTTTGTTTGTTCAGTTGGTGGGTTTGTTGGCTGATTGGTCCCCTGTGTCAGTGTAGGACAGTCAAACCCATTGTTTCATCAGGTAGTATTTCATTCTTTCTCAGACTTCAATCTTAGCTTTCTGCTGCTACCCCCTGTTCTTGCACCCCTTTTCCTGTGAACTAGAATCTTTTCTCCTGCTTTCCTTTGGACTGATTTTATTACTCTACCTCCTAGGTCATTTTTCTGGATTTCTAACCTGGTTTTAAATTTAAATTAAGCACTGTATTTGAGATATATATCAATCCAAGTCCATTTGATCTTTTATTATATTCAGTTCTCTAGTGAAATTCTATTTATTTTCCATTTTCCTCTAACTCATTATGCACCTTTTCTCCCACCTGTTTAAGCAGAATAGCACAATCCTTTTAAATTACTTACCTAATAACTTTGGTATATTAGTCATTTGCACTGTTATTTTTAGTGTTTGTTCTCTTAAATTTGTGTCATTATAATCCTATGTCTTTAAGAAATTTGTTTTGTTTAAAACAAGTATTTTAAAATATTTAACAAAAATAATGTGTATACCACTACTTAAATAATACTGTTTTAAACTATGACCTTTCTACTGTAGTCAAAACTTTTGAAGCTCTCATCCAAGGGAATTGATTGATAGAGCTAATTAGCATATTAATGGCTTCCTGTACTTATCATTTACTTTTTGTGATGAGTCCTTTTGGACCTATATCCTTAAGTAGTGTTTTATTAAATGACAGACATTGAAAATATAAAATTTTTACAATCTCCAGGTGATAAAATTCAGACAAGATAAGTGAAGAGCAGGTGATAACTAACCTTTCAAATTCAGAGGCTGGAACCCAAGTCAGCCCAGAGGTATACAGTTTCCAAACTGTTCTCTTTCAAATTTTCAACAGAAAGCATCTGTGTTCAGTGCAGTACTGTTCTGATATATCTCAGCCAAGAGAGTGGGACTGGGACTTTCTTCAGCTTTATATTTCAGAGGATTGAAGAGCCCATACCATGATCCACTAGACTGTAACAGATAGCTAAGAAGAGAGACCAGATGAACACTGAAGTTCCTCAGTTCCTGTTCTTACGCCAGGCTACCAAGATAAAACCTTTTCAACTCTAAGAGATTATTATGTGTATATTCCATTTAGAGTGTCCATTTGTGTCTAAATGTGTCCATTTAGAGTACATTGTTTTAATTGCTGAATTTGAATTTATAACTGTGTCTTTCATTAAGTGTGCTTCTATTTACTATTACTATTTTGCCATCTAAAATAATGACATTCACTAGCTTGAATATGCTTTATTTATTTACTATTATTTAAAAGAAATGTATATCCAGCTACAGGCTTGTGAAGACGTGGGAATGATCTTAAAGAAATTATTTTTAAAATTGTTTTATTGAATAAAACTATATTAAGAAGGCTGGAGATGTAGCCTGGCTTCAATCCCCATCACCTCATAGACTGATGGGGTAGTACATGGCTATAATCCCAACATTCAGAAAGACGTTCAGAAATTCAAGGTCATTCTCTGCTATATAACAAGTTTGAGGGATACATGACATCTTATCTCTCTCTTTTTTGAAATGACATTGTAATATCAAAAGGTTTGTGATAAAAATTAAAGTTGGACATTTTAACATTTTAAATATATGTCTGTGGCATTTGATCAACTCACATTAGTTTGAAAAGAAGTGATTTTAATCTTAATAAGCAATAACTCATCTATTCACAAATCTAAATCTTTTAAATTTTATCAACTGAAAAATGTCTGTCCAGTTGTTATTGTCAGCCATGTAAATTTACTCTGTATGGTAGATTCTATTGCCAGTTAATGATCTAAATTTCCAAAAAATTTACCTATGTGATAGATATAAGTTCTCATAGATTTTTCCATTGATATCAGATCATATTGCTTTTTTTATATACTATAAAATTCATATTATGTATGTCCACAAGGAACTTTCATTTTTGAGGCTCATTAGTGACACCTTGCATGGCTCTGTATGACTTCCACTGCTGATCTGCTCTGAATGACTATGCATGAGATTATCAAATTTCTGGGAGTGTAGCACAGAAGTGGAATGCTAGGCACAATGGCATGCCATTTTGTAATTTTATAGATTCTGTAAAATCGCTCATCAAGACCGTTTCATTTTTACCACTATTCATACTGCAATGAGTATTGCATGGCACTCAACATTCTGGGCTGGTCTTCTCCTTTGCAGGGCTGTGTGCAGACTTCTGTTCTTTGGGGTTCTGTGGGAAAGATTCTATTCCTTACCCTGCTACCCAGAAGTAGGTTAGGCAAAAGTTATTCTTTTCTGGTTTTATTCATTCTTCTGATTAAAAAGCAGTGTTTTGAATACTGTCGATGACCTTTATCTACTAGAGGAATGCAGCCTTTCATACATCCCTATCTTTTATACTATGTTATGTGAGCTTTTTTGTTTTATTACTCCATAGCTATTCTTTGTATGTGCCACAGGTCACCCTTATTTTCTTTGTAATGTACTGCAAATGATTCCTCAGTAAAGTTAGATTTTATTAATGTTAGATTTTCCCCTTTTAGTTATATAAGGCAAAAACGCATCTATTATTTTTGTGTTGCATTAACTATGTTTTATATAACTCTTCTACATATAATTTATTTCTGTATTTAATTCCTCTGAGCAAGGGGATCATTCTTGTGGGTTATAATGATGGGAAGTTCCTAAATAATTTTATTTCCAACTAAATTCATTAATGATAGTTAAAGACTTCTATTTCTATAATGAAGGAATCTTTTTTTCTGGTAACATTTAAACTTAGTCCACTTTCTGCAACTTATTTGAAAATTTTCTTCAAGAGTTTATGGCATTAGCATTGATTGCCTGGAACATTATTTTGGTTATTTTATTTACATTTCAAATGTTATGCCCCTTCCTGTTTTCCCCTTCACAAACCTCCTATCCTATCACCCCTCTTCCCTGCTTCTATGAAGGAGCTCCCCCACCTGCCCACCCACTCCTACCTCACTGCCCTAGAATTCCCCTATGCTGGGGCATTGAACTTTAACAGGACCTCCCCTCCCATTGATGCCAAATAAGGCCATCCTCTGCTACATATACTGCTGGAGCCATGGGTCCCTCCATGTGTACTCTTTGGTTGGTGGTTTAGTCCCTGGAATCTCTGGGTGGTCTGGTTGAAATTGCTGTTCTTCCTATGGAGTTACAAACCCCTTCAGCAATGAAGAAAACTTTTATCTTTAACCTAAAGCATACAAATGACTTCATGCTTTTATATAACTGTTCTGCAGATACTTCCCAGATAAGAAATGTCAAAAGGGGCTAGAGAGATGGCTCACTAGGGAATAGCATTTGATGTTCTTAGAGAACATAGTTTCAGTATCCAGCACCCACACAGCAGCTCACAATCACCTATAACTTGAGTAATGGGGCATCCCATGTACTCTTCTGTCATCTGCAATACTGTGTGCACATAAGCACACACATTGATATATGTTTATTTAAAGAGAGATATCAGTCATAATTCTTAGCCAATTAACAAAAATTAAGAGGTTGGAGAGATAGCTCAGCCATTAAGAGCACTGATTGCTCTTCCAAAGATCCGGAGTTCAAATCCCAGCAACAATATGGTGGCTCACAACCATCCATAATGAGATCTGTCGCCCTCTTCTGGTGTGTCTGAAGACAGCTACAGTGTACTTACGTATAATAATAATTTTTTTTTAAAAAATTAAATATCAAAAGAGCAGTGGGATATGACTAGAGGCTTTTAAATCGCATCTGACTCCTACTCAGTGTTTTACTAGGTAATTTCCACAAATTATTAGAAAATGTACTTAAAAACTAAACCTTCAAATTTTTTTTTAATTTTTTCTTTTTTTTTATTAGATATTTTCTTTGGGGGGGCTCTCAAAAGATTCTTTATTTTTACTCTATATTAGTGTAATGTTGATTTTTTTTATTAGATATTTTCTTTATTTACATGTTACATGATTTCTCCTTTCCCAGTTTCCCCTCCAAAAAAATAAAAAACATGAACAAACCCCTGTTTCCTCCCCCCTCCCTGATATTTTCTTTATTTACATTTCAAATGATATCTCCTTTCTTGGTCTCCCCTCCAAAACAAACAAACAAACAAAAAAATCTGTTCCCTCCCCCATCCCCATGCTCACCAACCCACTTTCTCCCACTTACTGATCTTGGCATTCCCCTACACTGGGGCATAGAACCTTCACATGACCAAGGGCCCCTCCTCCCAGTGATGACCAAATAGGCCATCCTCGGCTACATATGGTGCTGGAGCCATCAGTGTCACCATATGTACTCTTTGGTTGGTGGTTTAGTCCCTGGGAGCTCTGAGGGTACTAGTTAGTTCATATTGTTGTTCCTCCTAAGGGGCTGTAAACCCTTCAGCTCCTTGGGTCCTTTCTCTGGCTCCTTCATTGGGAACCCTGTGCTCAAGTCCAATGGATGGCTGAGAGTCTCTACTTCTGTATTAGTTGAGCACTGTCAGAGCCTCTCAGGAGACAGCTATATCAGGCTCCTGTCAGCCAGCACTTGCTGGCATCCACAAGAGTGTCTGGGTTTGGTAAGTGAATATGGGAAGGATTCCCAGGTGCAGCAGTCTCTGGATTGTCCTTCCTTCAGTCTCTGCTCCATAGTTTGTCTCTGAAACTCCTTCCATGGGTATTTTGTTCCCCCTTTTAAGAAGGAACAAAGTATCCACATTTTGGTCTTCCTTCTTCTTGAGTTTCTTGTGGTTTATGGATTGTATCTTGGGTATTCTGAGCTTCTGGGCTAATATCCACTTATCAATGTGTATACCATGTATGTTCTTTTGTGATTGGGTTACCTCACTCAAGATGATATTCGCCAGATCCATCCATTTCCCTAAAAATTTCATAAATTTATTGTTTTTAATAGCTGAGTAGTACTCCATTGTGTGGCTGTACCACATTTTCTGTGTCCATTCTTCTGTTGAGGGATATCTGGTTTGTTTCAAGTTTCTGGCTGCTATGAATATAGTGGAGCATGTATCCTTATTATGTGTTGGAGCATCTTCCGGGTATATGCCCAGAAGTAGTATAGCTGGGTCCTCTGGTAGTACTATGTCCAATTTTCTGAGGAACTATAAGACTGATTTCCAGAGTGGTTGCACCAGCAATCCCACCAGCAGTGGAGGAGTGTTTCTCTTTCTCCACATCCTCACTAGCATCTGTTGTCACCTAAGTTTTTGATCTTAGCCATTCTTACTGGTATAAAGTAGAATCTCAGGGTCATTTTGATTTGCATTTCCCTGATAATGAAGTATGTTGAACATTTCTTCAGATGCTTCTCAGCCATTCAGTAGTCCTCAGTTGAGAATTCTTTGTTTAGCTCTGTTCCCCATTTTTTAATAGTGTTATTTGATTGTCTGGAGTCTAACTTCTTAAGTTCTTTATACTTAACTTCTTAAGTATATTGGATATTAGCCCTCTTTCAGATATAGGATTTGTAAAGATCTTTTCCTAATCTGTTGGTTGCCATTTTGTCCTATTGACAGTGTCCTTTGCCTTACAGAAGCTTTGAATTTTATGAGGTACCATTTGTCAATTCTTGATCTTACAGCATAAGCTATTGGTATTCTGTTCAGGAAATGTTTCCTTGTGCCGATGTGCTCGAGGCTCTTCCCTACTTTCTTTTCTATTAGTTTCAGTGTATCTGGTTTTATGTGGAGGTCCTTGATCCACTTGGACTTGAGCTTTGTACAAGGAGAAAGGAATGGATCAATTTGCATTCTTCTACATGCTAACTGCCAGTTGAGCCAGCACCATTTGTTGAAAATGCTGTCTTTTTTCCACTGGACGGTTTTAGCTCCTTTGTAAAAGATCAAGTGACCATAGGTATGTGGGTTCATTTCTGGGTCTTCAGTTCTATTTCATTGATCTACTGTCTGTCACTGTATCAGTACCATGAAGTTTTTGTCACAATTGCTCTGTAGTACAGCTTAAGGTCAGGTATGATGATTCCTCCAGAGGTTCTTTGAGAATAGTTTTCGCTATCCTAGGTTTTTTGTTTTTCCAGATGAATTTGAAAACTGCTCTTTCCAAGTCTGGGAAGAATTGAGTTGGAATTTTGATGGGGATTCTATTTCCTTAGGGGTTGTGGGACTGTTTAGATCATTTATCTGATCTTGGTTTAAATTTGGAACTTGGTATCTGTCTACAAAATTGTCCATTTCATTCAGGTTTTCAAGTTTTGTTGAGTATAGGCTTTTGTAGTAGGATCTCGGGATTTTTTGGATTTCCTCAGTTTCTGTTGTTTTATCTCCCTTTTCATTTCTGAGCTTGTTAATTAGGATACTATCTCTGTGCCTTCTAGTTAGTATGGCTAAGGGTTTATCTATTTTGTTGATTTTCTCAAAGAATCAGCTCCTGGTTTGGTTGATTCTTTGTATAGTTCTTTTTGTTTCCATTTGGTTGATTTTGGTCCTAAGTTTGATTGTTTCTTGTCATCGACTCCTCTTAAGAGAATTTGCTTCTTTTTGTTCTAGAGCTTTCAGATGTGCTGTCAAATTGCTGGTGTATGCTCTCTCCAGTTTCTTTTTGGAGGCACTTAGTGCTATGAGTTTTCCTCTTAAGACTGCTCTCATTGTGTCCTATAAGTTTGGGTATTTTGTGGCTTCATTTTCTTTAAACTCTAGAAAGTCTTTAATTTCTTTCTTTATTTCTTCCTTGACCAAGTTATCATTGAGTAGAGTGTTGTTAAGCTTCCATGTGTATGTAGGCTTTCTATTATTTATGTTGTTATTGAGGAGCAGCCTTAGTCCATGGTGATCTGATAGGATGCAAGGAATTATTTCAGTCTTCTTGTATCTGTGGAGGCCTGATTTGTGACCAATTATAGGGTCAGTTTTGGAGAATGTATCATGAGGTGCTGAGAAGAAGGTATATCCTTTTGTTTAAGGATAAAAAGTTCTATAGATATCTGTTAAATCCATTTGTTTCTTAACTTATGTTAGTCTTACTGTGTCTTTTCTTAGTTTCTGTTTCCATGAACTGTCCATTACAGAGAGTGGGGTGTCCAAGTCTCCCACTATAGTGGAAGTGCAATGTGTGTTTTGAGCTTTAGTAAAGTTTCTTTTATGAATATAGATGGCCTTGCATTTGGAGCATAGAGGTTCAGAATTGAGAGTTTATCTTGGTAGATCATACCTTTGATGAGTATGAAGTGCCCTTCCTTGTCCTTTTTGATCACTTTAGGTTGAAAGTCAATTTTATTCGATATTACAATGGCTACTCCAGCTTGTTTCTTGGGACCATTTGCTTAGAATTTTTTTTCCAGCCTTTTATTCTGAAGTAGTGTCTGTCTTTGTCACTGAGGTGGGTTTCCTGTATGCAACAAAATGTTGGGTCCTATTTACATACTCAGTCTGATAGTCTATGTCTTTTTATTGGGGAATTGAGTCCATTGATATTATAGATATTAAGGAAAAGTAATGTTGCTTCCTGTTATTTTTGTTGTTAGAGTTGGAACTCTATTCATGTGGCTATCTTCTTTTAGTTTCTGGGAGATCAGCTCTCCCCTGGTAAGACCTATGTGTGAAGGGCTGTGGATGAGCTGTCCCTCCTAGTTGTAGATGGAGGTAGAAAGGATCCTGTCCCACCTGCCTTGCTGATTCTGCAGCCTGTGCTTCTCGGCTGGTCCCTCCTTAGAAAGTCCTCCTTATTAGTCAGCTTGTGTGATGCTTAGAGTTCCCCTTCTACTCCTTATAAATCAGTATGGGATTATACCTAATAATCAAAGTTCATTAGCATAATTCTGGAGCTTGGAAACTCTGAGGTAAAGGTGTCAGCAAATAACATGTCCAGTTAGGAATTATCTTCCCTTGGTGAAGGGAAGGGGCTTGGAGTTCCTGAACCCACTTTGTAGAGGTACTGATTCCATCTCTGAGAGCTTCTACCCTGAGAAGTACACACTCTGCAAAGCCCTTTACTCTAGCCCCTTACCATGGGGCTGAGAATTCCAGCCTAGGAACCTGACATTTTGTAAATGTTTGGCCTGTTGTGGATAGGGATCCAAAACAGCAAAGGCATATGAGTCATGAAATCATGAGGCCCAGCTATTGAAGATGAGTATTCTAAAGTGAGATCAGTCTGAAGCTACCATGAATTACAATGCATTGCAAACCAGATGATCATGTAGCCTTTTGTCCATTCTGTTCCCTCACTTTAAAGAAGACAACTTAGGTCAAGAAAGCCTGGTGGACATGCATGTTCCTTTTTGATTGCAGCCTTCTTTGTGTTTTAAAATGTGTATGTGTGCATCAATGCATGTTACAGATAGGAGATATATATAATGTGTATATATATACATATATATGTATATATATATATATATATATTCATAAAATGGAAATAGTTTTAAATCATTGTTGGTATTCTCACCTTCAATGTGAGTGCAAACTCAGTGAGGTCTTGAACAGTTTGTACTGTGCATCATATGAGTACTCAAAAATTCTTAGATTTTTTTTTTTAGAACATTTGGAACTTTTAGCTTGCAGATGCTCAGGCTGTCCTATCACTTCCTGCTATGAGGAACAAAACAAACAGGATTAACAAACCTCATCCTTTACAAGTAAAGCCCTGTAGCCCTTATAGGAAATAGGAAAGCAAGACATGAAATATCTTGTCACACAGAGCAGAAAGCCACACGTCACATAGCATAGAAAGAACTGCCCATGGGAGTGTCAGGTTATCCTTAGCTTTCCCCATGGAACAAATGCATTCAGCACATCTCATTCACACAGCATCCTGGTTTAGGAACCCAGAACATCATAGAAAACATCGTAGAAACCTATAATCCCCAGTCAGAGAAATAAAAAACTCAGACTGTGAAGTAAGGTTTCTATTGATCACCTGTTTTACACAATCCCAAAGGGAAAAAGAGGCTAAGTCTAACCATTATACGTCACAGGCACTTGGCATACAGATCAAACTGGACAAATTGGTTTTTGAAAGAAAACACACATGGAGCTTATTATTATTTGAAATCATTAACCTGTTCTAAACATGTTTTGAAAGAAGTTGTCATTCATAATTTGTAAAGGCAAATAAAAACTTGTAAAATTGTATAAAAAGAGACAAGAATAAAATCGTTGACAAGGATTCTTCAGTCTACAGAAGCACCTCAATGCCAACATACAGATCAGGTGTCCACATGTAATGACTATTATGACAGAAAGGAAAGGTCTAGAACGTTCTAGGAATCAGAGGTGAGCTGCAGAGCTGTCAGCACAAGAGAGGGGGAGGCTGGAGACAAGCAGAGAGGTTGGAACTCTTATGTTTGGCTTTCATGATCAGGCTGATAAATGAAGGCTGCTGCCAGACACATACCCCAGGCTGTCAGGCATGCCTGTACTGCTCTCTCCCTGAGCCAGCACCCTAACTCTTCATGCTGCAGAGTTCCTGTGACAGGCAACCAGGTTCCATATCTGCTGTGTCCGACTATATTTCTGTCATCTTTGCTGAACAATGAACCAGATCTCACTCCATGATTCAGTACCATCCCAGCTGGCACTGAGAAACTGAATTAGATGTTTAAATGACAGTGAGAATCATATATGCCTAGAGAGAGAAAGGAGCCCTAAAGAGAGGGAAACCGACATTAATGGAATAAGTTCTAGACCTAGAGCATTTAGACCCATACTTTAATCCCCATGATATTTCCAAAGAGAGACAAGTCTCTGAGGGAAGAGAAATTTCTCTCAACTTTACTGTGGTTGCCACAGTTGCTAAAGAAAAACCCATGTTCCTACATGGTGAAAAGGATCATTCCATCTCTACTGTATTGCCAGAACAAAAGGATTTGCTTGAAATAAATTAGATGGAGGAAGTATTATAAAATTTTATCACCTCAATAAACTCTATAGAGTAATAAGATTATGAAATGGAAAATTTAAATCTTCTTAAAGCAAAAACAATAGAACAACAGTGACAAGAGAAATCTTGATGGCTTGGAATGTGGTGCCCTTGGGCAGGTGGAAAGGGGAACAGACCATAACAGAAGGCAGAGGAACCAAGACCATATCAGTAGTTCCTTGAAATGTAGAATAGGGGTCTGGAGTGAGATGTGGATTTGGGAGCAACATTTGAAAGTAATTTTTAAGAAGAGGTTATGCGAGTCAAAGGCTGTGAAGATGTGTAATTATTTGTGGCTGAACCAGTAGAAGAATTGCATCACCTTGCAGCCTGGAAAATTGAGAGGGTCTTAGGTTGAGCTCCTTGGATTTGTGTATAGAGGATTTCTAAGCAGCACTGGGAGAGAGACAGAAAGAAACCAGGGTAATCTGAGGCTTCAAGAAAGCTTCAACAGTTCACTGTAGCTGGGAAAGTCCTTTGCAACAGTGCCTGTGTGAGGCTGGGCAACTGGGCTTCTAAGCCAGGGCCTTAATACTCATTAAAGGAGATCATATTCTGAATCAAGTGAGATTGCATGCTTGAAAAACAGTGCACAAAGAAGGCTGTCTATGGCCATTAGTGAACAGTCTTACAGCAACTTGGAACAGTGTGAATGAGTCCATGCAGGAAGTGTAAGGGATTGGTTCTTCAGACCAAGGTAGGAAAGCTAGGCTTCCTGATGCACTTTGCTGTAAAGCAGCGGTTCTTAACCCTCCTAATGCTGCAACCCTTTAATATAGTTCCTTGTATTGTGTCCCCCAACCATAAAATCATTCCCCTGCTACTTCATAACTGTCAGTTTGGTAATGTTCTGAATCAGAATGTAAATATCTGATATACAGGATATCTGATATGTGACTCCTGTGAAAGGATCACTCGACTCCCAAAGGGGTCACAACTGGCAGGTTTAGAACCCCTGCTGAAAAGGGAGGCGTTACCAAAGCCTCCTGTACCCCATTCATGTTGCCTGGTGCTTCTGTTTACCCAACTCCTCACTGATCTTCACAGATAGAAGCTTCATTTGCTCATTTGCCTTCCAACTAGGCAGGTATTTTCTTTCTAGTTCTCATTGACCCACTGCTCTGAGTTTATCTGAACCACTGGGAACAGGATAAGGTAAACTTATGTGAATTCCTCCAGCCAAATCTGTTATCATGTGTTATGTAAAGAATGAATATATTTTACAGGAATTTTTAATATCAATTACCATCAGAAAGAAGGCTTTCTGTGGAGCACCTAGGTTAAAGATTTTAGAAGTTACAGGCTAAAGCAATACATCATTTCTGACCTCTAAAGACAGAAGAGCCTGGCTTTACATATTTTTTGTTTGGCTTTGCCTTTCCTTCAAAGAGGATGCTAAGTGAAGAGACTACAATTATAAATATGAACATAATCTCGTGCTCATGAATATAGAAAAGGTTAATAAAAGCTGTTAATCATTCTGGCAATTATTAATTTATGGTTGCTCTGAGTGTAGGAATAATGTAAAATAGTTCCCAGGAGGGATTTGAGTCAATACACATTTACACTAGCCTATCATTTTTTTTATCACCCTGCATTTTTATGTTTCCTGTTAATGCAATGCCAACTACCTTCAAGTTTCTGCAATATGTACTGTGTCAGTTAATTAGTTTTTCAGATGATATTGTCATATTTTGTCAGATAAATATATTAGTACACATTAGTACAAAATGTATTAGTAATGGGGTTTGTCTGAAACTGTGAGGTTCTTGAGAGTCACTTGTACTGAGCCTAGATATGGATTCAAGAGGTGAGTCCATAGAAGCAAAAAGAAAGAATTATAAAACAAAGACAAACAAAAATTGTCTAGAGAGACAACATCTGAAAAGAAGTCTAGTAATTCATGGAATCTGGCCCTTAAGACATATCTGAAACCCATTGAACAGATTGCATTCCACTATGCCCTGCCAACCAAAACACCCAGAAGCATATAACAGTTTTAGTGGGGTTTGTTCATGCTTTGAAAATAGCATGCACACACATACATACAAATACACACACACACACACACACACATATACACACAGAAACATACACACAAGCACATACATACATACATACATACATACATACACACATACAACCACACACACACAAACACATACACACAAAAACACACACACACCAATTCCATCTACTGCTTAGAGAATTAAATTAATAAAGGATAAAGCTATATTAAAGCTATAAAAGCAGCAATGGAAGAAAAAACAAACCTTGCCTTCTCCTACTTTCCAGTACACTGCTTGAAAACAAGTGATAGTTACTGCTACCTGAGACTACCTGCTACCATGGAGAATCAGAGAACTGGAGACAGAATACTTGACTCCCAAATCTGGCCCTTTGTGCAATCATTACCCAAGGAAAGATGAAAATTAATAACATTTCCTTCCATTTTAAAGGAGTAAATCTCAATTATTCCTACCAAGCAATACAAAAATAAACAAAAGGAGGCCTTTACTTGTGATTGGGGAGCTTGTGCCTCTATGAAAGTCATTATGAATTGGCAAAGAAAAAAAAATGTTACATTCTGCATCTCTGCCCAATGGGAACAGGAACACCTACTGCTTGTGAGCTGGATAATGACAACTGTGCACGTTGAACTACTGTTTTACAAAATGTGGAATCAGCAGAGACAATCAGACTCATTAGAGGATACTGACAAGATTCACTCTGCCTCATAACCAGCTCCTACAAAAAGAGGCACCATAAAACTAGTGTGCTCATCCTTTGCAAAGGTAGCTTTTTGCTTGGATGGTACTTCTGAAAATGTTCCTTTTGCTATCAGACAACAAATTGGGAAAATATTATGTGGGACAAAATGTTCAAACTTAGTGGATGTGGTCTCCATCTGTGAATACTAGCAAATCTATCCAAGAACTCTGTTGATCCATTCTGAAGATAGCAGAATAACATCAGATGCTCAGAACAGTTTATTACCACTTATGAAACAGGAACCACAGCAGAAAAAGCCTGCCTATAAATAGTAAGAAGTAATTTCTTACATGGAGATAAAGCATGAGCAGGTCCTTTCTACTGCCTTTCATCGTCTAAATGACAATTATTAATATTATCATTATTAATGTCTTCTGGATAATTACTTGGAAATGACAGAGAAAGTGCTTGATATTTTTTAATCCCAACTTTAAATCTATACTTTGAACTCATAATACCTAGAAAATGCCATCAAGTGGGAGAAGAAAAAAAAAATCTTACTTTAAAAAGATGTGATATGGGTTATAAAATAATTCTAATTCTGTAATAGCTATCAGATACTTTTTTGTTTGTTTGTTTGTTTTGTTGAGACAGGGTTTCTCTGTGTAGCCCCAGCTGTCCTGGAACTCACTCTGTAGACCAGGCTGGCCTTGAACTCAGAAATCCACCTGCCTCTGCCTCCCAAGTGCTGGGATTAAAGGCATGCGCCACCACTGCCCGGCCCAGATACTTTTAATATACTAATTTTTAATGAGTATGGAACTATTAAGCTAGGTGATTTTTTTTTAATGAACCAAACATTTAACATTGTATCAAAAAAACCAGACTTGTAAATGTTAATTTAAAATTCTAAAATATTACACACTATTGCACAGTCTAAAGTGTGTGTGTGTGTGTGTGTGTGTGTGTGTGTGTGTACAGCTATTCAAATGAAAATACAAATGATTACAACAAAAACTCTGATCACTGATAAATCAATTCTGGTCAAGTCAAAAAGAATGTGCTATTAAATACTTAGAAGACCTCAATATCTTGCCCAAATTCAGTTAATGTAAAACAGCAGTCATTTTAAGTCCTGTATGTTAGAGAACATATTACCAGATCCAATCATCAAAAAAGCAGATGTGAGAGTAATATATACTTGTAATATTTAACTCAAATTCTAACTAAATGAATGAAGAGTTGGTCCTGTCTCCTTATTTTGTTGTTTGGTTTTGAATTTTACAGGATCTTGCTCTGGTACAGGGGAGCCTGCCTATCTGAGCCTTTAAGTGCAGGGATCCCAGTTTGTGCCAGCATGACTGACTCTATGTCCCTTTTTAAAAAAAAAAAAAAAAAAAAACTTGAATTAGAATGCAGATGTGAATGAGAATTAGGCTGCATCTAGCATGCTCCTCTGAAAATGTGCTTCTGTAGAATGAACTTTTTTGTATCACACAGGCACATTACAATGCTTAAGTGGATTCTCTAGAGTCCCAGAATGGCTTTGAATTGTCAGGAGTAACAACAGAAACTGTGAACCAGGAAATGTGGAAAGGTAACTAGTTACTAAAAAGTACTCCAGGTGGAAATAGCATAGGTAAATTTTTACAGAAATAGTAATTTTAAAAGAACATGTGTTGTGTATTTAGGAAGCAATGAAGTCAAGTTATAATAGTGAAACTGCTCTATTTATAGCTGAAGACACGCTTAGTCTATTTGGCTTAGACCATGTGGCTGGTTGACAGGAGGCTTGGGTCTAGAGTCCAGATCTCCTGACTCCTAATCCAAAGCCCTTCTGTGGAAGCTTGGCAAGGATCCTGCTGCCTGTTAATCATGAAGTTAAGCTTGTAATTGGTCCTTGTTCCTGTCTCTGTAAACACATTTCCTCATACCCTATGACATGATACCTTATCTACCCTGGAACAGACAAGAAGATGTGAGATTAAGTCAGTGAAGTACATAAACTGTCCAGAAAATAAGGGTAGTAATGTGATTTATTTGTTAATTTTAGTTTCTGTTTCCTTATCTTTGTTAATTAAATACCTGATTTATCTATGCTAGGTACAAGTGACTCCCAAATTATTTTTTATTTTTATTTTACTCACGAAGAACTATAGAAATTTTGTTATAAGGTAGGGCATCTGTGACAGAAACCACATCATTCACTGTGTGTCTGCCATCAAATAAATTTGAAAGATTTGAAATTCACCAGTGAAAACAATTATATTTCTGATACCTCTGTCTGAACACACACACACAAAAGAGGGTAAGTCTCAATAGTCAACTCATTTATTCTTGTTTTAATTAATATATAGCAAAGAGTTTTCTCATCAAACATAGTTTTGAATTTTAAAAAAATAGTAAAATGTGCGCATACTTGAATTAATGTAAGGGTTTTTTTTTTAAACTTGGGTTTATAAGCAAATAATAAGTAAGTCAATTATGATAGGGATGATTAAAAAAAAAAAAAACAGCATGGAGGTCGCTTCCAAACTCTGATTTGTCATGATTTTCTTAATTTTAACTTTGTGAACAGTGTATTGTGGATATTTAAGAACCACAGAATGTTAGTATAAAACACATGAAGAGTGAAATTGCTAAGGTGAAACTAATTCACATGTCCCTCCCTCACATTTCTACATTTCTTCGTCTTATGGTAAGAGTGACCCTCCCTTTATGCATTTATAGAAAAAAAAAAACCTAATGAATGTAGTTTTATCAACCACAGTTCCTGATATCTACATTCAAATTTGTCCATGTAACTCTTCATCCTTCCCAAACCTAATCAAAACCTGTTTTACTCTCTTAGCCCCTCCCTCCCTCTTTTTCTCTCTCTTCCCTCCCTTACTCCCTCCCCCCCCAACTTCATTGCAGGGGGGTGGGGTGGCCCTAGTGTGGGTCTTCTTTCTTGTTGGTTCTTTTTTTTTTTTAAATTCTTTTAAGATTTTATCCTTTTGGCGGGGGGGGGGGGGGGGGGGGGGGGGGGGGGGGGGTGGGGGATATTTTCTTTATTTGCATTTTAAATGTTATCCTCTTTCCTAGGTTCTCTCCCTCCAGGAAACACCCTATTACGTCCTCCCTCCCCCTGCTTCTATGAGGGTGTTCCCACCCACCCACCCACTCCCACCTCCCTGCCCTCTCATTCCCCTACACTGGGGCATCAAGCCCTACAGGACCAAGGGCTCCTTTTCCTATTGATGCCTGACAAGGCCATCCTCTGCTACATAAGCTGCTGGAGCCATGAGTCCCTCCATATTTACTCCTTAGTTGGTGGTTTAGAACCTGGGAGCTCTGGTTGGTTGATATTGTTGTTCTTCCTATGGGATTGCAAACCCTTTCGGCTCCTTCAGTTGTTTCTCTAATACCTCCATTGAGAACACTGTGATCAGCTCAATGGTTGGGTGTTAGCAACCACATCTGTATTTGTCAGGCTCTGGTAGAACCTCTCAGGAGACAGCTATATCAGGCTCCTGTCAGCATGCACTTCTTGGCATCCACAATAGTGTCTGCATTTAGTGACTCTCTATGGGATGTATCTCCAAGCGGGACAGTCTCTGGATGGCCTTTCCTTCAGTCTCTGCTCCACACTTTGTCACCCTATTTGTCCCTGTGAGTATTTTGTTACGCCTTCTAAGAAGGACCTAAGCACCCACACTTTGGTCTTCCTTCTTTTTTTTTTTAAACCCTATAATCTTGTTTTTATTTATTTTTTGAGAATTTCACACATGAGCACTGTGATTACAACATTTCTACCCATCCTTAACTCTAGTCTTCCTTCTTCTTGAGCTTCATGTGGTCTGTGAATTGTATCTTGGGCATTGGAGCTTTGGTTCTTCTTGAGGCAGCGGGGTGGAGGGTGGAGGGGGAGAAGAACATTGGAGGAGGGTAAGACTTTGTCTTAATGAGATGTTTAGGGTTGCTGTATAATAATAAAACATCTACTTATCTAAGTCTAAGTTACTATGCTACTATAGCTGACCTGCCTTCTGTGTTCCACTGAGGTCAGAAACTACAGTCTCTGGCACTTACTACCTCATTCTAAAACAAATAGCTGGAGATAAAGTAAAGGATTAATTGCTAAAGCCTTTTCCCTTTTGTTCTGATGTCTCTTGTTTGTCAGGCTAGGGGGAAATTTGAAGCAATAAACTTCTAGAACAAGGAGAAGACACTAAAGCTTGCAAAACTTTTACATAGGCAAATATGCATAAACTCACATAAATTCATATACAGATTTGCAAATGTACATTTATGCATTTCCATTTAAACCAGTTGGACCCAGCTTGCATGCATCCTCACAATTACAAACTCACACACACACATCCATACTTACCTATTCATATGGAGCAAAAAACCAAGCACTGGTGCAGAAAGAACTCACTCATTCTGGATGAAAAATGAGATCCAATCTTTATTGTGTAGAGAAAGAAAAAACTTCTCCCCTTTTAATGCTAAATGAACTTAAATCCACGTTTGTAAGAAAATAGCTTTGTCCCTTTTAATTAGACAACGCCTGCCTTATTAAGAAAGGATCTGTTCTGTCTCATGGTAAGAAGAAGCCTGCCTGCTCCTGCTCTCTACAGTTTCTTCATTTTTCCTCTTTCCTTCTGCATTCTGCAAATTGCTCTCATAGTTTTTTAGGGTTTTTTTTTTATTGTTACCTATAGTTTCTAAATTATTTTACTCTGCATTCTCCTTCTAATCTTTCTCCCTCCTTCTCCGAAGTCACAACAATGCTTTTACTCTCAATGCATTTCTCTCAAAACTATGCCTATACTTCTAAGTTATGTCTAAAGAGTGTTCTGTCTAAAAACTACACACCAGGCTATGTGGCACACGCCTTTAATCCTAGCACTTGGTAGGCAGAGGCAGGCAGATTTCTGAGTTTGAGGCCAGCCTGGTCTACAGAGTGAGTTCCAGGACAGCCAGGACTACACAGAGAAGCCTGTCTCGAAACAAAACAAAACAAACAAACAAAAACAAAAACAAACAAACAAAAACCTTCTTCTCAGCTCAATTCCCTCTCACAGTTCAATTCTTCTTAGCTCAGTTCTTCTCACCTCAGTTCTGAATCTTCTCTTTGTCCTCAGCACTTAAAGACCTTTCAGAATACATGATCACATGTTAAAAAGTTCATCAAAAGTTCACACACAAAATCAGATCATAAATTAAAATAGAACAGAGAATGTTTACAATCATATCCATTAGAAGTAATTATCTAGCTAAACATCTATCACCTGTCACCGCTCCACAGGTTTCATCATAAGTTAAAAACCATAACTAAGTTCTTAGTGATGTTTTATGTAGATAAACCCAGTCAATAGTTTATCTCCTGTCCTAGCACCTATAATAAATCCTTAGTTTTCCTTTTATAATCTTTGGTTAATTGTTTTTCAACCTCTTGGAATGTGCTCTGAGTAGGAGAAAGTCTGGTTACTATCTAAGAGCAATTAACTGATGACACTTGGGAGACTGGCAGAATTCTCATTGCAGTTTTGACTATCAGGAAAGGACCTAATAGCAGTCCCACTATAAAAGAGCTTAATAATCACAGATATAATTTTAGGAATTCTTATAGGATCATTGTTAAGACTTAGGAAGTCATCTGCTTGTCTATATAGCATCACTACAAGACAGTACAACTTCATGGATCTACAGAGATCTGCTCCAAAAGTGATTGTTATATATGTTTAATAATAACAGGAAAAGCATATTAATAGCAGGAATCTTTCCTAAAATGAATTCCTTTATGGCCTTGCTTAGTAAGGGTGAACCTGCTGTAGATTATATAATAATCTGAAGCAGGCCATCTCAGGAAGATCACCTGCTAGTTATTAGCTTGTCCCATTATGGCTCCTGACACTTCCTCTCTCTCTTTCTCCTTCCCCTTCTCTTCCTCTCTCCTTTCTTTCCTCTCTTCGCTCCTATCTCTTTTCTAAACCTTTATCACACATATAAGTGAAGTCGTGATATACTTTTCTTTATATGGATGGTTTATTCCCTTTCAACATGCTGTGTACCTGCTCCATCCATATCCTTGTCTACCCAGGGACATTCATTTGCATTTGAATCTGTGTAATATATTAATGTCTCCTCTGTCATCTGACATTTTGGTCAGTGAGCATGAGTACAGGTATGTCTCAAACTAATTGGAGTCCATCCAGAAGGGGATTGCAGGGCCATATGAAATCTATTTTAGTTTCATTGGACTTTCTACACTTTTCTATAAAGGTTGTGCCAATTACAGTCTCAGACACTGCATGTAGACCCTCACCAGCATTTGTTAATTTTTGTTGTTTTGAAAACAGTAGCCACCTTTGTGTGCATTTCAAGTATACTTCACAACTATTTCAATTTGTATTCCCCAATGACTCCTAACACAATAATGTTTTTCTTCTTTCTAAAAGCCACTATTATATTTTTTTTTGAAAATGTGTATGTTCAAGATCATTTTCCCAGTTGTTTATCATGTTACTTGACTAGTGAGTTGTAAGAGAGCTTTATAAGTGTTAGCATTAATTCTCAGAACAATGGAGTTTGCAATAATTTTTCTGGGTTTTGTGTGTCGCCTTCTGTTCTGTCACCCACTCCCTTAGCTGTGCAGACATTAGTTTGATATAATCCTGTTTATTTATTGCTATTTTGTAACATAAGTTTCCCATGGGATATTCACCAAACTCACTTTCAAGATCAGTGCCAAGGAGGCTTCCACTATTTTACCTTCTATGAAGATTGTAGTTTTAGAGCTCATACTTGAGTCTTTTATCCATTTTGAATTGACATTTGAGTATGGTAGAAATAAAAGCATCCAAATTCATTCTTCAGTGCATGGTAATCTAGTTTTCTAAGGTTCAATTATTAAAGAGACTAGCCATTCTCACTGCTTCTTCTGATGTCCTGATCAAGGATTAGTTAGTTGGCCATGTGGTTGGACTTTTTTCCTTGCTTTTCTGCTCTATCCCATTGGTTGGTGTTTATATCTTTATTTCAACCCTGGATTCTTTTGATGGTATAGCCTAGTGACATGACTTTAACTAAGGAAGCATATCTACAACTTTATTTTGCATTCTCAATATTACCTATTCTACTTCTGTGAAGAATGCCAACATCATTTTTACAGAGACTGAGTTTTATCTGAGTAGTGCCATTGGTTATAAATTCCCTACCAATGTTCTTCTTGTTTATGAATGTGGTATAGCTTATGTTTTCTTCAATTTATTCCATAACTTTTAGTTATTTTAAGTGTATAACACTTCTCTGGTTAAATTTATCCCTGGGTGTTTATGTATCTTGATGTTATTATAATGGAATAACCCCCCCCCCTTGTTTCTTTCTTAGCTAAGTCATTACTTATGTATAGATCTATTGACTTTTATTTGAGTTTACATTATGTGACTTGACTAAATTTATTTCTTAGTTTTAACACTTCTTTATAGAATTACTATTGATTTCTATGTATAGAAACATATCATTTGCAAATTGAAGTAATTTTAGTTTTTCCTTATTGGGTTTAGTACATTCTTGCTTTTTGTTTATTTGTTTACTTATCTGATTGTTCTGGCTAATACTTTTAACACTAAATCAAATAGATATAGCAATATCAAGGCTTAGTGGGAAAGCTTTTAGTTGTTCATGACTAATAAGAGTATTTGCTTTGGAGTTTTCTTACATGGAGTTTACTAGGCTGAGGAACTTTTCTTTACCTATAATTTGAGAGTTTCAAGAAATTATGCTAACCTTTGGCAAATGGTTTTCTGCATCAGTAGGAATGATTGTACTTATTCTGTAACAGTAGGGTTCTGTTACTCATTCTATAAGTGTGAAGTATCCCATTAACTGTTGAACATGTTTGTAAATGGCTTTACATGACAGATAGGTTCTTCTGACTATGATGTAGGATCTTTCTGATGTTGTGAAATTCAGTTTCTTAATGTATGTGCATGAGTGTGAAGGCTAGAGATTGACATCAGCTGTCTTCCTAAATTTTTTAAGACATAGTCTTTCATTGAATCTGGAGGTCAAAAATTGAGTTAAGTCAGCTGACAGTGAGTCCTGAGAATCTCTGGTTTCCATATCCCTAGCACTAGGCACTTGACTATTGTAAGTTCTAGGCATTCCACTCAGAATCCTCATGCTTCCATGATATGTACTTTACCCAATTAAACTGTCTTCCTGTCTATGTTTTGTATGTTCTTCCAAGTTAATGACCTATGGTTTCCTTCTCTGTGGTTTTTGCCTGGCTTATGTCATGGTGTTATTGGCCTTTCTGCGTAATTTTGGACCTATTTCTTCTAGCTGTATTTTTTAAGGTTTTAAGAAGTATTAATCACTATTTCATTGGTTGTTTGGAAAATTTCACGTATCAAGTTCTCTGGTACTAACTTGTTGTGGTTGTTGTTAGCCGCTTTTAAAATTATTCCTTTAATCTCTCCTGTATTGTTGTTATGGGTTTAGATGTAAAATGCTCCCCAAAGACTCATGTGTTTGGACATTTGTTCCCAGCTGGTAATGCTGTTTGAGGAGGCTATGGTAGCTTTTAAGAGTGGTACCTAGCTAGAGGAGACAGATTTCGGGAAACAGACTTTGAAGATTATAGCCCTGCCCCTCTTATGCCAACGTCTCTGTGAATCCCCTCAGATATGAACAAATTCTTGCATCACACTTTCCCTGTTGGTATATAGCACTCTAAAACACTAAGCCAAAAAACCCCTTCCTCCCTTCAGTAGCTTTTTGCCAGGCATTTGATCACAGCAACAAAGAAAGTAGCTCATAGTCTGTCTGCTTAGGATTTCAGTCTGTACCTGATTCAGTTTGGACAGGTTATTTTTTTCTAGGAATGAATCCATTTCTAAGTTAACTGGCTTCTTGATATACAATTGTTCCTAATAGTCTCTCTCATGATGCCTTTTATCTCTAAAGCATTTGTTATAATGCCTCTACTTTCACCTCTAATTTTGTATCATCTATATATACTTTTAAAATACTCTAGCTAAGGTCTTTTCAATTGTGTTTTCCAAAGAATAAACTCAGATTTGTTAAATTTAATTCTGTGCCTTTTTTTATTCTTTATTTGGTTTGTTTATGTGTTGGCTTTTACTATATCTTTACTTCTACTGGTTTCAGCTTTAGTCAATTCTTTCCAAGCTCCTTCAAGCCATTCATTTGGTGTCTTTACTCCTTTTAAGTGTGAGCATCTGTTTCTATAAAATTTCATCTTAGGACTTCTTGTATAGCTCATGAATTTTGACTTCGATATCAACATTTTTGTCTAGAGATGTTTCAAAGCTTTCCTTTTATTTCTTCTTTGATCACAAAGTATTCAAAAATTCTACTTAGTTTCCACATACCAGTGGGTTTCCCAGGAGTCCTTCTTTTGACTTGTAGCTTCATGCTACAATTTTCAGAAACAATACTACACATTACTTCATCCTTGAGTTTGTTGAAACTCAAGATAGTGTCAGTGACCTAACTGAAGTATGTTCCCTGTGCAATAGTAAATGTGTTTTCTGCTTCAGAGATGATTTGTTGTTATTTATTTGTGGACTTAGGTTTGTGTTTGCTTGTTTGTTTGGATAGTTTTTTGTTTGGTTGGTTGGTTGGGTTTGGGTTTTTTTTTTGTTGTTAGTTTGCTAGTTTTGAAATCAGATTATTTTTGCTCTTAGATGGAAAGTTCTGTATATGTCTCTTGAGTCCCTTTTGGTATAGAATGCAGTTCAAATCCAACATTTTATTATTATTTTCTCTATTGTTCTAACCATTGTTAAAAGTAGTATTGAGGGCCCTTATTCTTGATATATTCTACTTAATTTTACCTTTCTATCTACTAACATTTGCTTTGCATGCCTAGAAGCACTGGTGTCAAATTATTACTATGTGTAGATAGATAGATAGATAGATAGATAGATAGATAGATAGATAGATAG